>RJWJ010004538.1:0-75150 GCA_004363605.1 Indri indri
GGGAATGGCTGTAATTCTCCACCCGCTAAACCCCCGTTTCCACTTTGTGACTTGTAGGGAAAAGGGGCTTGCAGTAGACCACATGGTGGTCTTTGTGCTCCACTTCTCCAAATCTAGAAATCCCACAGGGAGTGAGGAGAAGAGTTTCCCTTTTGTCCTCTCACTGGTAGTGTTCATCCATAGTACCTATGGGGATGGCAGTTTTGAGCTACCAAGAGGAAGCCCTAGTAGAAAAACTAGGAGAGAAATTCACTTGTGTAAGTCAAAGATTTGAGCCTTTAAGACAATATATCTACTGGGTTTAGGTGTTTTAGACTATTACCACTTTGGGGTACTATTTATAGCCAAATTCTCTGAACCTTAGCTTTCTTATTTTAAAACATGTTGGACAGGGCTTCAAGGTCCCTTCTATAAATATCATCAGTTAAACTTTATCATTACATTTGGATTGTGTTAATGGAAATAAACACAGTTAACTTATAAGTAGGCCCAGAGTACCATGGATTTCCCTCTCAAGCCATCCGGATTCTTTAGAAATTTGATCTTGGAGATTATGTAAATATCCCAAATAGTATGTGCATGTGTATGCAAATATATCTGTGGCGGGGTTATGTTGAAATGGGGATTTAGTCTAGCAAGTGCCGTGATAGGATTTGTCACCAATATGAGAAGGCCGAATAATATACATTTTGCAGTTGAGGGAAATGGGTCTCAGAGAGGTTACATGACTCTCCAAGGTCACAAGCTATTAGGTGTTAGAGTTGGGGCCAAAATCCTAGTGTCAACATGTTCTGCCCCCATAATTCTTATTGCACTCATTGCCCTATGGTGTCCTCATCTGCAAATCAGAGAATTGATTCTCTTATAAGACTACTCACCTCTTTAATTTGATTCCATTTTCTTGCACATCCAATTGAAGCTATGTTTACTCTCTTGGTATTAATGTAGGCTGTTGTTCAGGTGATGTACAGAATATTTTCAGAATATTGTTCCATTTTGTCTTTTCAATTTATATCCGTAGCATCAAATTGCAGTAAATTTACAACTAACTGTACAAATTAAGACGCTGTTGAGAAGCATGCAGAAACATGCAGTAGAAGATGGTTTATAATTTTCCTTGGTCTTTTTTTTTTTTTTCAGATTCTAGAATTGAGTCAAATTTTACACAATCTTTTAGTTGTAATAAAGACTACAAGGTGGCATTGGATTTTTTTCTCTTTAAATTTCCTACCGCAGAACCCCTTTCTTCATTTGTCAGCTCAGTTTTAAAATAAGAACTATCAGTGCGAACTTTGCTCCACATTAAGCTACATTTACACAAAAACATAAATCACCATATCTGGGGTCTGGGGCTGTGAAATGCTTTTCCTCCTTGGGCTCTGTGATCAAGAATGCAGAACAATAAAAAGCATGGAGCAAAAGAAGTTTTATGGCAGCTTTGAGAGCAGGAAATTAAGTTTTTTTTTAACATGCAGATGGGTGAAAGGCTGTTCTGTTGCATCTTGGATCACTCAGGCAAGTGAACGTCAGTTTATCATTTTAGTGAAATGCAAACTGTAGAAATGGTTCCTACAGTCATATGAACAAGGAGCCCACACAGATGACTGCTTCTGCTGTTTAACTAGGCGCACACTTCCTCATATAGCTCTCTTGAAATACACTCTTTGTTTTGTTGTTTTTTTTTAAACAACAAAGACTATATAATATTATGTCTGTAGCCAAGTGGCTATAAAGGATAATTTATAAAAGTGTAACTGGGAGTATATGAACAACAGAAGAAGACAGAATTTTATAAAAATGACTTTCTATGTGTCCTTTTTACATATATGACTTTTTAGCCCAACTGATAATACACACAAAGTATATTGGGCTGTGTCTATGTGCAAAACCAGGACAAAGATAATCTGGAGTCCTGGTGCAGACTTTGCATTTGTCTATTCTGTAGCAGTCTTAGAGTGGGCCATATGACGGAATGGGTTGCTGTGCCTGTTCAGTACAGCCAGAGCCTTTGGTTTCGTTATGGCCAGACTTCTCAACTTTCTGTGATGAAGAACTGCCTTTGCTGCTTTCCTGGGGATAGGGGTGCAAGGGAGATATCATTGCACCACAAGATCTTGTACTTGGCTGTAATTTCTGTTTCCTGGATTTAGAGAGAGGGCTACTGAGCCTTGGTTAGACTCATCAGGGATCTTTACCAGTTGAACCACTAGACGATTTGCACATTGGAGAAACTCAAGTTCTGTTACTGTTGGTCATACACATTTACTTCCCTTCTTACATGAATTCTGCTAAACTTTGCAGTAGAATACTTAATTAGGAGTTTACACTTAATACATCTTAATAATATCTAGTTTATGTGTTTCCGTGTGTGTAATCAAGTCTATATATTTTATATATCCAGCAGAGTAAGTTAATATATTTCAATAGTGATTTAATTTATTATGGTTTGTAAAGTACTTTCAAAACAATTTGTCTAGTTCCTATACTTAAATGTCCAATAATGTATATGTTAACTGTTTATTAGTGTTTATTGGAGTTTCTCCTTTGGAAAATGTTATAATTTTAAAAATAAGATTTCATTCCAAGTGGGAAAGAGCTTTAATTTTGTAAAGCATATTTCATTCACATCTGCTGGGACTAACAGTTGTCCATTGGTGAATTTAGAAGACCAGTGAAGGCCTGTGATTCTGGAATCTGTGCTCTAATGTTTAACCTTGTTTGGCATGAAAAAATAAAATGCTCATTTCTATTCTACTTTATATTTTGGCACCATTAAAACACTGGAAGCATATTATAATTGCAAATGGAATTTGGAATGGTGATAGATTCTAGAAGTGATGTAAACAGATTGCATTAAGAAGAATTCACAGAACGCAGCGCCACTGCAGTAAGCCTGTCTGTCTTTCAGGTTGACCCCCTGTTTACAGTGCCAGCACCACCGCCGCCGATTCCCAGCGGTCTCGCGCCTCAGATTCTACCCTCCTACTTTTCCCCGTCTTCATCCAGTATTGCAGCACCGGTCGAACAGCTTTTGGTTCGGACTCGTTCCGTGGGTGTCAATACGTGTGAAGTTGGAGTAGTGACAGAGCCAGAGTGTCTGGGGCCCTGTGAACCTGGGACCAGTGTGAATTTGGAAGGGATCGTGTGGCATGAAACAGAAGAAGGTAAATACCATTTATTTATTTTTATGTATTTCCCACGCCCTCTTCCCCATGATGTGTTAATGTCCACTTGTGAGGGGAATTTGTTTCCTGGTATTCAGAGAGGAAGGAAAAGTGGTTTTTGTGCTGTCTTGATTTGTGTTGAAATAAGAACTGTGTTTGTCTTCTCGTTGGTGGCTGTCTTTACATTCAGGATGAGTCAGCTTCTCTGCAAGTGATTCTCCACTTTTAAGTGCTAACGTGGAAGGATTGTGCGAAGCAGGGTCAGGGTTTACCGTTCCCACGAAAGTGGCTGTGGAAATTGGGAAGGAGATAGTACCTTACGTTTAGTTTATTCTTGTGGTGCCAACCAATCTCTCTTGACATGGTTGTTTTTGTGTCGCAGAGTTTATATTCACCTTCTGAATTGAGCAAGGGTTCTTGCACATAGCAAGGATCATTGTCACGATGTGGTTGTGGCTGGTTGGTGCTCAGAGCTAGTGAAGCCAAGGTCAAAGGCTTAAGCCCTGGTTAAGGCAGTCACTTCTCTTCTATGGCCAGGGACATAGAACCTTTCCTGCCCCTTAACTTAGCAAGCCGTTTGGCAGGTGCAGTCCATTAGTCACAAAGAAACAAGGTTCAAGAGAAACGGATCAGGATTAATCCATCATTGCTATTGGAAATATAAATCAGAGCATATGCCCTGCTGATAGCGCATCCAAATCATGGTTGGCCACATCTCATAACACACGACCATCGGGTACAGAGTGTTTCAGATGGTCAGTGTCATTAACAGCCTCACCGATAATTGAAAACTAAGTACCAGGGAGAGAGCCGCATTGCTCCACTGGGGAACAAGTAGAAAAGATAAGGAGGAATCGTGCCCCAGCGTATAGCAGGAGAACACAGCAGAGTGAAGAACAAGGGGAAACTTTTTTCCCATTAAGCTAGATTGGTCAAGGGTAAAGGAAATGACAGTTGTAACTCTCATGGTCATTTTGAAAGGAGTGAGGGCAAGAATGAGGATAATAGGAAGGGTCTGAGACTCAAAATCAATCATTAGGTTTCTCTGAATGAGGGGAGAAAACTGAGGGCCAAACCCAAAAGGAGAAGGTAAAATATTTGCAAAAGAGGGGTGGGAGGGGGGTAGATTGAGGGTAATCACTGGGCAAGTAGTTGAGAAAAATAGTTAAGGATAGTGACACACTGGGGAATGAAAGAAGAAAATAAAAATGAAGAATGAAAATCAGGCGACAGGGTGTTAGAAGGCAGAAAACAGCTCAAGCTGTTTCAAGACAGAAAAACAAAGATTCTTAGAGAACTCTTTGAATTCTATATATTACATTAAATATGCTCCTATGGCATATGTTTTGTAACTAAATAAAACAGTTTTGTAGATAGCACCCATAAGGAAAAAGAAAGAGCTGTACAAGCAGCAATCAGGGAAAGGGAGGACAGGAGAAACTATGGGGAGCTGTCCTGTTTGCTCAAATGGGAGCGATTAAAATTTACTTCTGGCTTTAGACATTTTTGGGTTTGGGGTCTCCTCCCTCTTTATCCTTTTACTTTGGGTTTTTCAGATCTTTTGGGAAGCCATTTAAAACCATACATTGGGAACCACATTGGGAGGAATTGCTGTAGGAGGAGCCAACATTAAATTTTTCTCATCTTGCTTGTCTGTTCGGACACTGTCCACGGTGGGGGTTCCTGAGGGGAGCAAGCTTCTACCTGTTACCTCTCTTTGGGTTGTGCAGTTTGCACTCCCTTAGATTTTTCCTGAAGCACAAGTAAGGGTGATAACTCAGTGTGAAAAATATAGAACAGGAATCAAGACACTAATAAGGTCACAATTAATTCGTTTAGGTGCAAATTTGCAGGAACAGAAAAAGCTTTGGACAGAGTAGGGGTTAATTTCCGTGAACTTGAACGTCAGATTTTCTTGTACTTGGATAATTTCCTCATTAGGGTGAAGTGCTGTCTTCCCATTTCTTAGCTATGACTTAGCGCCAGTCAGTTTATTACTCATCATGATTTTATTTATTCAAGTGTGGGGCAGGACCGAGTTCCCGCAGTGTGACCTCACTGGGTGGTAGACGATGTAAAATTAGCCACAAACTCTGGAACAGCTGTAAGGCTTGGGTTATTTTTCACTTTGCTTAGAAGTAGGCTTAGTTTTGACTTTTAACCTTAGCCTCTAATAAAAGATAGGATTATTCAGAAAAAAATCTGTGTTGAAAAACTATAGGCAGTACATGAGTCTATGTGGAATTCTGATACTCTGGACGTAAAGGGCTGTAAGGTATTATTATTACTATTATTTTTTAATAGTCGTGTACATGAAGCCTCACCAGTTCCACCCTATCCTCTGAAAAGTTGGCCCCCTGAGTCCAGCGTAGCTGCTTTTATGTGCTGTGATCCACCCATCTCTGTGGATTCTTTGTACATGCATGCTGATCGCTTTAGAAGGTTTTCAGGCCTTCGGTGGCTCCAGCCTCCTCATTACTGCCTCCCATTTTCCAGGATTTGGACTGTGTGGATGTTTACTGTGGTGACAAGAGGGAGCTGGAGCTGATAATAGAGTTATTCTTGCTGAATAAACTAAACTTCTGACCTCTGCAGAGTGTAAGAACTCGTCTGAGTTAAAAGCCGAGGTCCTAAGATATGTGTTCAATGTGCAGTCATTTTCAGGAGCATTCCATTTGCATTTTTTCTCACTACATGTGTTTAAAGCTCTTGTAGCAATTTAAAATTCAACCCATTTGACCATTAATTTTTCCCTTTCGGGAAAAACAAAGAGAAACACAGAGCAAACACATTTGGAGCCAGTTACGCATGGCAGAGCCGAAAGGATGGATGGGGGTGGGGTTGGGGTGGGGGAAGTCTGCAGCAGTGGTATGAGGCTTCCCTTGCAAAGAGCTTGGAGGTGAGCACTTACAGAACTGTCAGGTGCCTTTGACTAATGTCCTATAGATTGAGTTGGATAAAATCCTTTCCCAGGTATTTTCATTTTGAGGGTATTGTATAACTGGCAGTGTTTTCCACAAACCTGATTGCTACGTGCACTCACGTGTGTGCGGAGGTTGCGTATGTGCCTGTGTTTTAAGATCCTAGAATTTTAAGAGTTCGTATCTGCAGTCTTGGGGAATATTGAATATTTTTGTGGTTTCTTTGGATGGTGGTGGGGAACAGCAAGACCGGAATACGAAATCTCTACTTAATACTTCATTGTTTCTTGTGCTTGGAATTCCTCCTTAGAGGAGGGTTCTTTAGTCACAGTGTTTCCCGGTAGAGTTACTGCCAGCACGTGAAGTCCTGGTCGTCTAAGAACCGAGTTGTGCTCGGGAATAAAGTGTTACTAGTCAAGTTCCCTCTGGAAAAAATTAGTGGGTTTCAGATCGTGCTTAATAGGAGAGAAAAACTGTTACTGCATTTGGATGTTTGGTTGTTCTACTCTGATCTTTTTCCTTTAAGGTGAATACGTAGAAGCAATGATGTACAAAATTACTCACAGATGTTGGAAAGAATTTCCTTAGCATTTCATTTCTGACATTTGGGACACACATGCCTATGTATAGTTGTTTGAAAATTTGCTTCTTTTTTTGGAAAAAAGACAGAAAAAACATGATGTATACAGCAATGTGTATAAATACATACATGTTGAACTTGGCTTTTTAGCTCTCCTGTATGTGTTTTTCTTTTGATTTTTATTGAATCACATTTCTTATTGCTTTGTTTTGTTTTTTGTTTGTTTGTTTTTGCCATACCTGAGAACATACTTGGTTCACCCGCATCCATCATTGCATGACTGCCGTTCACTACTGCTCTGCCACTTGGGCATTCCTGACCCCTTTACTTTCCTAGTGGTTAAGCAAAGCCACAGAAGAAAAGAACATAAGAGAAGTAAAACTGGTATCTGCCAGTGATGGCCTTTTACACATATATAGGCTATGGAACAGCGATTCTCAATGCTGTGCCTTTGAATCACCTGGGGAACTTTACAAACGTGCGGATGCCCAGGCACTGCCCCAGGCATTTAATTGTCTAGATTGGCATTTTGGTCTGGTTGGGTGACTGGCATTGGTGTTTTGTCAAAGCTCCCCAGGTGATTCTAATGTACAAGCAAGGTTGTGAACCACTGTCTTGGGAAAGAGTGGATGGCCTGGCTTTGTGCAAGTTCCTTGACCTTTTCCTTTTAAAGAAGCCACATTTGTTACTGCCTCACTTGCCCAGGTATGAGATGAACAGGAGCACCTGCCCTGTTTCCCTCCCAGAGTAGATAGTGTCTACCAAGATGCTGTCGTTTGGCAGATGAGCACGTTGGTTTAGATAGCGGGCTAATGAGGAAGAGGGTCTTGAACATGGACTCTGCAGAGAATTTGAGGGGCTTCACAGACAACCGTTGGTACCACTCTTCCTAATTTATTAATATGCTGGTGGTGGACCTTACTGTTGATTTCTCAAGTGAACAAGGCACAATACTTTTATTTCTGTGTGGTCTCTGCTGAATTACTTTTGAAATGGTTCATAACCCCATAGTATTAAGGAAGTTGTTAATGTAGCAAATACAGGATTATACTCAGAATCAGCCAATTTTCAGAGGGGACAATGGAAATAAAAATGGCAACTTATGATAGGATGATTTTAGTGAGCAAACTCAACACCAGGTGTGAGAGGAAGGAAGCATGCTTGTTCGTATGTGGTCCTTCACCTGATGTTCTTTGTTTTCCAAGGAAAGAAAAGTGATTTTGGGAATTAATGTTTTCAGAGTAATTAATTGGAAAAATAAATGATTCTCTTTTAAGCTACCAAAGATGTTTTTGAAATCTTCTGCTTCTCCTGTGTCTTCCGTCCTAAAGAGGACAGCATTTACATGTGGATTGTGGGGGGTTTCCAGGTAATTCATCAAAAGGCAAATGGTTCTGCATCACAGAGGGTGAGGCTAATGTATGGTATTGTTATTCCTATTCTGCAGTATTTACTTACCAATCTTATTACTTAAAATAGAACATTTCTTTTTAAATTTTAATTAATTTGAGATGAGATTAAGCAAGCTCACTTTGTATTTTCAGTAACTGAGCATGGAGTTGGTGCAGTACTTTACTGAATGAAATATTATTTATTGAGGTATATATCCCAGCGATTTTGTAAATTCAACTTCGACTCACAAGGGGATGATCACTTGCAGCTTCTGTATTTTATTACCTCCCCCAAATCAGTGATGATTGAAACAGTGCCCAGTATGTGAGTTTGGCAGGTGAGCATGGTTGTTTAACCACTGTGCTAATAAGAACAAGGGTCCAGCCTTGATCCTCAGCATGAACTTTTCCTTCACCTTCCTGGGCCATCTTGCAGTGGGGCTGCCAGTGAAAGTGTGGATAGTTCCTGGAGGTCCATCACCATTGGTGGCAGGCAGAGCAGCTCCAAGGTGGCAGTGCACTTACGTGCACTAGTGCCATCCACTTTCACATGGAAAAAGCACCCCAAATAGAAAATCAGATCTATGTCTCTACTGGACCATATACCATCTTAGTTACCTCTGCTTATTCTGAGTACAGCAGTGAACTTTTTTTTTTTTTAAAATAAATAAAATTGGATTAAGGACATGTAATAAACAACAAAACTCATCAAAGTATTCTCAAGATTAATGAAAATAGGCCAAGTGTGGTGGCTCACACCTGTAATGCCAGCAGCTTGGGAGGCCGAGGTGGAAAGGTCTCTTGAGCCAGAAGTTCAAGACCAGCTTGGGTAACATAGTGAGACCCCCATCTCTATAAGAAACACAAAAAACTAGCTGGTGGGTGCAGCGGCTCGCACCTGTAGTTCTAGCTACTCGGGAGGCTGAGGAGGGAGGCTCTCTTGAGCCCAGAAGTTCAAGGCTACAGTGAGCTGTGATCACACCGCTGTACTCCAGCTTGGGCAACAGAGCAAGACCCTGTCTCTAAAACAAAAAAAAAGAAAAAAAAAAAAAGATTAATGAAACTAATGTTACCAGCCTCACAGAAAAATATAAAGAATAAAAATGGAGGACAGATCTTCAAACAGGCATAGAATAGACATTCGATAAATATATATTTGTTGAATGAAGGAGAAAGGAAGGAAGCAATTTTCCTAGGTTTTGTGCTGTTTTCCTGGGTATTGCTTTACTTTTGCACCTACTTGTTTTATGCTTTACTGATGTGGTGATGCGGCCAAAATTTGGATATGATAAGTGATTGTGTGTTTTGCTGGAAAGCAACAACGTAGTCATTTTATACCTCTTGTCAATGTGAAAAATAAGCTGCTGTTAGGTAGGATTCAGCTTAATGTTTCTAGACTAAATTTTGTTTTGGTGTCATTTGTGTAATATTTTGGTGGTGACATTAGGTGTTAAGTAATGAAGTGATAAGGTTTGAACTTACTGTATAAAGGCATCGTTACCTTTTTGTTGGTTATGTTGTAGCCAGACTTATTCTTACATGTAAATACGGAATGTAAAACTAATGTTCTCTTAGGATTTAGATACAGTAAATGACTTAAGTTGTTCTGTAAGACATGTGTGTGTGTGTGTGTGTGTGTGTGTGTGTGTGTGGTATTGTCCCACCTGCTTGTTTGTTTTTACCCTGTAAAGAAGGAGTTGGTGAGAAAATCTTGAAAGTATCTTAATATTATAGTGACTTTGAACTGAAGAAACGTTTTCTAGTTACAAAATGGAGATTAGTTGCAAAGAATAACTGTTGGTCCCGTAGGCATATTGATTAAAGTATTTCACTGACTTTTTTTTATAATTTTTTATAAAAGCTTTATTGAGATATAATTCACACAATGTACAATCTACCCATTTAAAGAATACAATTCAGTGGCTTTTAGTTTATTCAGAGTTGTGTAGCCATCACCAAAATTAATTTTGCAACACTTCAGTCACCCCAGAAGAAACCCCGTATCCATCAGCAGTCACTACCGCTTACCCCAGTGCCTCAATTTCATTGACTTTTACATCTTTGTCTTTGATTCTTTGCTGTTTTTATGTGTTAAACGTGCATATGGGTAAGAGAAGGGACTGATTTGTTGAGTACTTACTAATTGCCAGGCATTGTGCTGGGCATGCTTGCCAGGGAATGGTTTCCTTTAATCCCCAGAACAAAGTCTAAAATAAGCTCCCCGCTGTTGCCTATATTTTAATAAAGGAGATTCACCGGTGCCAGGCAGCACGCTGGGCAAGTGGGGGAGTCTGAATTTGAAGGCACTGCTGCTGAACTTTCAGAGCCCGCTCTTGACACCATTCCTGGGAGTTCTGGATCGGGATTTCTATCTCTGCTCAAAAGCTCCTGTATGTTTCACAAAGTGCTCTTTGGAAAGAGGGAGTCAAATGTGATGCAATAACTGGAGTTTATTTTTGAGCATGGAATGACAGGAATTTCTTTATAGTTCTAGCATCTGATTTTGGCAGCAGTACTTGAATCAGCTTCAGCTGGGTTGATGTATACAAACCATCCCTTCCAGCCCCACTGTGCTGTGAGCGTCTTAAGTGTACAGATTCCATCTGTTTGTTCACTGTTGGATCCTCAGCGCCTGGCGCAGAGCAAGCACGCCATACATATTTGCTGAATGTTGAATAAATTCGTAGAACAAAGTGATATGGTCTTGATACCTGTTTAAGTTTTAGTAGTGTAGCTTTTTAGTGAGAGATATGTTACTTTTAAATTAAGTTAGACAATTGAAAATATAGTTTGAGAAATCTACTTTGTCACTGATTTTTAAAAATCCATTATAAAATCTGATTACATGTTATTATATTTTCACTTCCAACCTTGCTATTGTTTGGGTAATCAACACAAAAAAGGAGAAACAAAATATTTGGCATGCTTTCTCCCTTAAATCATTCGTGTCCTCAATACGGTTTTTATTTTCCGATTATAAAAGGAATACATGGCCATTTTGGAAGAAAAGTAAAAATATAGAAGGAAAAAAATCTATAATTCAGGTGACCACTTAGTTCACTTTCTCAGCTTTTTAAAGAAATTGTTAACTGTAGGTACAGTGGTATACAGCAGATCTCTAGAATTTAATCGCATGCTAAGTTACATAAATAGGAAATCGTTGAATAGCAATTTCCCATTTTCCTCTCTGTACAGTCCCTGGTAACCACCATTCTACTCTGCTTCTATGTGGTCGACTACCTTAGATACCTTACATAAGTGGAATCCATGGGACCATCTTATGTCACTTAGCAAAATGGTTCATCCATGTTGTCACATATGGCAAGATGTCCTTTTGAAAAGCTTAATAATATTCTGTATGTATATTCCTCATTTTCTTTGTCTGTTCATCCATCGATGGAAACTTCGGTTGTTTCCGAGTCTTGGCCAATGTGAATAGTGCTGCAGTGAACCCGGGAGTGCAGATATCTGTTTGAGATCCAGAATTCAGTTCTTCTAGATAAATACTCAGAAGGAGAGTTACTGTCTTTCAATTCTTTAATGATAACCATCCTAACAGGTATAAGGTGGTATCTCATTATGGTTTTGATTTCATTTCCCTGATGGTTAATGATGCTGAGCATCTTTTTACATACTTGTTGGCCATTTGTGTGTCTTCTTTGGAGAAATGTCTATTCAAGTCTTTTGCCCATTTTTAAATTGAGTTATTTGGTTTTTTGCTATTGCTTTGAAGGAGTTCCTTATATATTTTGGATAGTAACCTCTTATCAGATACAGGGTTTGCATATATTTCCTCCCATTCCTTGGGTTGCCTTTTCTACTCTGTTAATTGTTTCCTTTACTGTGCAGACCCTTTTTAGTTCTGTGTAGTCCTACTTGTACTTGGCTATTTTTGCTTTCATTGCCTATGTCTTAGCTTTCTAATATATATTTTTAAAAACATAGTTGAGATCATTCAGTGGATACACTATTTTGTTAAAGACTTTCTTTTTTTGGAGACTTGCTACTGCCTGGTTTAGAGTGCAGTGGCATCATCAGAACTCACTGCAACCTCAAACTTCTGTGCTCCAGTGATTCTCCTACCTCAGCCTCCTGAATAGCTGGGACTACAGCTACAAGCCGCTATGTCCAGCTAATTTATTTATTTATTGTAGAGACAGAGTCTCACTATGTTACCCAGGCTGGTCTTGAACTTCTGGCCTCAAATCGTCCTCCTGCCTTGGCCTCCCAAAGTGGTAGGATTACAGGTGTGAGCCACCGCAGCTGGCCTAAAGGCTATTTTTTAAGAGCATTTTTAGGTTCACAGCAAAATTGAGAGGAAGGTACAGAGAGTTCTCACATACCCCTGGCCCCTACGCACGCACAGCCTCTTCCACTGTCAGTGTCCCCTACCAGAGCGGCGCATGCGTTACAGTTGATGAACCCACATTGACACATCATTGTCCCTGAAAGTCCATTGTTTATATTAGGGTTATCCTTGGTATTGTGCAATCTATGGGTTTGGGCAAATATATAATAATATGTGTTCACCATATAGTATCATATAGAGTATTTTCGCTGCCCTAAAAATCCTCTGGTGCTCCACCTATTCATCTCTCCCTCCCCTGTAAGCTCTGGCAGTCACTGGTCTTTTTATTGTCTCCATTGTTTTGCTCTTTCTTAGAATATCATATAGTTGGAATCATACAGTATGTAGCCTTTTCAGATTGGCTTCTTTAACTTAGCAATATGCATTTACATTTCTTCTATGTCTTTTCGTGACTTGATAGCTCATTTCTTTTGAGTGCTGAATAATATTCCATTGTCTGGATGTACCACAGTTTATTTATCTATTCACTACTGAAGGACATTGTGGTAGCTTCCAAGTTTGGCAGTTATTAATAGCACTGCTATAAACATCTGTGTGTAGGTTTTTGTGGGGACATAAAGTTTTCAACTCCTTTGGGTAAATACCAGGGAGTGCAATTGCTAGATCATATGGTAAGAGTATGTTTAGTTTTTTAAGAAACTATCAAACTGTCTTCCAAAGTGCTGTAACCACTTTGCATTTCCACCGGCAATGAATAAGAGTTCCTGTTACACCACATCCTTGTTAGCATTCGTTGTTGTCAGTGTTCTAGGTTTTGACCATTCTAATAGGTATATGATGGTATCTCATTGTTGTTTTAATGTGAATTTCCCTGAAGTCATGATGTGGAGCCTCTTTTCATATGCTCATTTGCCATCTGTATATCTTCTTTGGTGAAGTCTCTGTTAAGGTCTTTGGCCCATTTTAAAAATAGGGTTGTTTGTTTTCTTATTGTTGACTTGTAAGAGGTCTTTGTATGTTTCAGATAACAGTTCTTTATCAGGTCTTTCATATATTTTTTCCCAGTCTGTGGCTTGTGTTTTCATTCTCTTGACAGTATATTTTGTAGAGTAGAAGTTTTTAATTTTAATGAAATCCATTATATCAAATCTTTCTTTCATGGATTGAACCTTTGGTGTCGTATCTAAAAGGTCATTGCCCAACCCAAGGTCATCTAGATTTTCTTATACGTTGTTATCTTCTAGGAGTTTTATAATTTTGCATTTAGGTGTGTGATCCATTTAGAGATTATTTTTGTGAAGGATGTAAGTTTTGTTTCTAGAGCTTTTTTTTTTGGTATGTGAATGTCTAGTAGTTTCAGCATCATTTGTTGAAAAGACTACCTTTGCTCCATTGTGTTGCCTTGCTCCTTTGTTAAAGATCAGTTGACTGTGTTTATGTAAGTCTATTTCTGAGCTTTGCTATGTTTCATCGATCTGTTTATCTATTCTTTTGCCAATACTCCATTGTCTTGATTACGACAGCTTTATACTAAGTCTTGAAGTTGGGTAGTGTTAGTGCTTAAACTTTGTTCTTTTCCTTCGATATTGTGTTGGCTGTTCTGAGTCTTTTCCCTCTCCATATAAACTTTAGAATGAGTTTGCTGATATCTATGAAATAACTTGCTGGGATTTTAGTTAAGATTGCATCGAATCTATAGAACGAGTTGGGAAAAACTGACATCATTGAGTATTCGTATCCATAAACATGGAATGTCTCTCCATTTAGTTCTTTGATTTCTTTCACGAGCATTTTATAGCTTTCCTCATAAAGATCTTATACATGTTTTGCTACATTTATACCTATGTCCTCACTTTTAGGGAGCTTATGTAAATATATTGTGTTTTTAATTTCAAATTCTACTTATTCATTACTGGCATATAGACAGTGATTGGCTTTTGTATATTAACCTTGTATCCTGCAGGCTTGTTATAATCGCTTATTAGTTCTAGGTTAGACACACTTTTTAATGTTGTCTTCTTTTAATCTTAACATTAAGAAAGAAACATTTCTAATATTGTTAAAACACTTTAAGAAGCATTTTTCTTTTATTTTGAGACAGTCTTGCTCTGTCACCTGGCTAGAGTGCAGTGGCATCATCATAGCTCACAGCAACTTCAAACTCCTAGGCTCAAGTGATCCTCCTGCCTCAGCCTCCTGAGTAGCTGGGACTATAGGCACATGCCACCATGGCTGGCTAATTTTTCTATTTTCTGTAGAACTGGGGGTCTCACTCTTGCTCAGGCTGGTCTCAAATTCCTGACCTCAAGCAGTCCTCCCACCTTGGCCTCCCAGAGTGCTAGGATTATAGGCATGAGCCACTGCACCTGGCCACATTTTTCTTTGATATGAAATAGTCCATGGAATAGACACACCAAAGTTTAATTTAAATTCCTTTAATGATGGATATTTACATTGCTTTCAACTTCTTAGGTAAATATAAACAGCATTGCATAGTATATACATGAAGTTTTTTTGTTTTGTTTTATGAATTTGCAGTTTTTATCTTAGATCAATTTTGAAGCTGAATTGCTCAGTCAATGTTATACAAACATTTTTAATGTACTGGAAGACATACTGCTTAGCTGCTTTCCCAGACAGTTGTACCAGTTTGCTCTTTCTGGATGAGAGTGCCTGTCTCACTTACCCTCTCCACCTTTGGACCTACTGACGTTTTGATGGCAAAGGGGATGAGATTGTAAGTCAGATGTATAGCTTTCAGTGTCCACATCCAGGGGTCCTGCCTTAGGTAGGAAGGGAATGAGACTTGCCCCCTTACAGTAAAAACCACAGTTGTTCAGCAAGAGGAAGCAAATGTGCGAGGCATGCTCCCGGGAGGGCACGTGGCCGGGGCTCTGCCTCAGTGGGGGGCTTTGCTCTAGATGACAGAAAGGTTTGGATTTCACTTCTGTTTGTGTCTAGAATGACTTCTATAGCTTTTTCTCCTGCAAGTGAAGGAAGTTAAGAGAGACTTTTAAGTATGAAGAATTCAAACACGCTGGGGAGAAAATTAGTCTTTCAGGCATCCGTTCCGAACTGGAAGGAATCTGATCCACCTGTGTTTCTGTCTTTGTAAACATCTTTCTTTTGGGGGCTGCTCCTTCAGAATAAGGAAGGCTAAGGACAGGATTTTTACAGAAAACCTTTTGCGTCTTGTGATTTGTTTATAATACATGATTTGTCACTTGATGTATTCAAGCAGTGTAATGATTTCTCCCTGGCACACCCAAGCCCTGCCCAGCCCCCTGCTTTTATTTCCTCTCGCAGTCTCTGTTCCGTCGGCTTCTGTGTATGACTGAGGCAGGAGGAAGAACTATCCAGGAAGTTTTCGAAAGTAATACCTACCAAAGCATTCCCGTATGCCCCTCTGGGGCCTTTCTGTTCTCAAATAAGTTAGGCTGATATTTTCCTGGCAAAAGGAAAATAAGCTATAATATGGGAGAAAGCATATAATAGGTTTCAAAAAGCCATTCTCAGCAAAGAAAGTTGGGGGAATTAGGCTCAGGGGCGCAGTTGCAGAGTGTCTAGCGAAGTTGACAGAACTGCCAGCAGGCCTGAGAGGGGGGCGTATGAAAAGATCTGTGAGGTAGGCCGGACTCTTATTGCTCATTTGATAATTTCTTATAACTGAATCGTAAATTGAATGGTTATATATATTCATTTCATTATTAAGCTTTCTGACACAATATATATTTGAGCCAGTTTCATAGTATTTCAGTCCTTGGAGGTTAGAAATGTGACTGTTTCCTCTACATGACGCATGACACCTTTGGTGTGTCTGAACAATTAAACACTTCAGCCAGGGGAACCTTATGTTGCTCTGCCAACACCATCTAATCAGCATTTTCTCATTATGTAGAAGACTGCTGGAACTAATTATTCTTATGGAAAAACTGGGTCCGACAGTCTAAATAAAATGACTATGGGGAGTGTGTTCTGTCCGGATTTCTAGTTCCTATCTAAAATGGTTAGCCTTTCCCAGTTTTCAGTCTGTATTTGTATGCGTGTGTGCATGACTGTAACCTGTTATTTAAAAACTATGATAAAAGGCAAATAAACATTTGCTTGTCAGTTAAGATGAACTTATTTCGTCTTACAGAGTGAAATGTTTTTGAAATTAAATATTCACCAAATATTTTTCCAAAAATACCCCAAATGTAGTTTTCACCTCTGCATTTCATAACAAGAAAAGCAGTGGCCCACCGCTTCCAGCCTCAGAGAGGCAGTGCCACGTGTTCCCCTGGCCCAGTGGGCAGCTCGGATCCTGCCACCTCTTCAGGGACTCACCTGTACATTGGCACAGTTTGTATGTTGTCATGTAGACGTCTTCTTGATATCCACATTGACAGACAACTTTTGAGGACACTCAGGTTGAAAGAGCTGACTGAGAACATTTAATGTGTCTTATTTCGCTTGAGCAGCAGTGGAGGCCGTTTTGTTTAAAGAGAACCCACAAAGGCTACCTTCCCCTGCTTTCCTCAGCTTGGCAGGAAGACCTAGTCTCCTTTCAGAATAGGAAAGCCAGCCAGTTCTGGACAGTGTGCACAGTTAGCTGCTTCTTGCCAGGACCTCGCACATACACATATAAAATTATTTCTTGTCCAAACAAACATAGGGGGTGGATACTAGAAGCTCAGAAGAACCATAATTAAGATTGTGGCATTTGTTTGACACTCTCTGAACCTGGAACCGAGCTGGTTGTGGTAAGCAAGTGTGTGAGAGGCACTTTGAGTTCAATAAGTCTTTGAATACTCAAGGGCAGATAACACAGGGGGCCATAGACCTGGAACTGGGACAATGTTCATTGCCAAGTGCTAGCATCATGTTGAACTTGTCTCTTCCATAGACCCTTGCCTGGTAGGACGACTGAAAGGTATTATCACATTCACATGGAGTTCTAAAAAAATGGTAAAGTTTGAGTTGATAGTGGGATAAATAACCTAATGGAATTAAGAGAATGGTGGGTTAGTTTTCAAAGAAGCAGAATACAGTGATCTACTTAAAATGATATTGACTGCACATTAGTCTTCAGTGATTCAGGAGGGTGTTACCTCAAAATCCCTAGTTGATTACTACAGAATCCCCCAAGTATCCACCCTCTAGGATATCTCACTTTATATCCGGCTTTTGAATTAAATATCTTCTTAAAATAAATGTCATCAGCCATACCAGTCCTCCTGAGCTTGCAGTTTCCTGCAAGCAGCACATTTCCAAGTATGGAATTTCAGCAGAGCACCTCATATGTTGGGTGCAACTGTTAAGTATTTGAGGCTGCAATTTAGCACCAGCGTCCTTATTTTCTCACAGTGAGGAAAATGAGGCATGGGGAATTTATGACTTGTGTGGAAATCAAGGCAGGGTCCAAAGGAGAATTAAAAACCACGGTGTTCCTGAGCTTTAGGGATGTCTTGAGAGGGATCTGGTTGTCTTGCCCACATATACTCTCACTGCACGTTTCAAGATAAGGTGGGCTGGAGCTTACTGAGCTCCTCTGGACAGCCAGGCCTGGCAGCTAAGCCAGATCAGGTTCCAGTTTGTTGGTAAGTTTTTTTTTCCCCTTGAGATTTGACTCTCAACCTGGCCACTTACACCACACTTTGCCTGAAGGAGATGCAGGTACTCTGCTAAGGAATATGCAGCCTTAACTTTTGTGTATTGCTCGGGGTAAATTGTTTATGTGTTTTAAAAAGTAGAAAGAGTAGTCTGGTGTTTACAAAGAAATATTAGGGGATTGTCAGGGAGCCTAATTTTGTGGTGTTCTTTCCCTCCATGAATTCTGACAGTGCAACTTGTTGCAGCTCAGTGTTTGGTGTCATTCCCCCATTTATTTCATTCCGATCGTTAATGAAAGCGACAAAAGCATAGTGGGAGTGCCAGGCCAGTTGGTAAGCATAATAAGATTGATTAGAACCCAAAATGAAAACACTGAAACCACTTGAAGGCAGCCAAAGCCTTTCTTCTACTGCACACGAACTTTTTCCTTTTTGTACACATGAATAGTGAAAAGTATCTGGAGTGACAGTATGTGACTGTAAAAGCATGTGAGAAGTTACTCACCTTTAAAACCCCCCATTATAACTAAGCAAAAAGGGCATTTTATATTTCGTACGAAATACTATGTTTATTAGGACCCTCTGAAAGGGCACAATTGCATACATCAAGAAGTCCTGTAATATGTTCCTTAAAAATTCTTCTTTATCCTTTTGGCTGCAATATGCCAATATCTGTCCATTTAGCAGATTTAAAAAAGTGTATTATTGCTGAATCCCCAAGAGTTCTTGGTATTGCAGTCATGACCACTACTGGACAAACTGTTTTTGAGAAAAAAACCTGTAGCTAAACCATGAGAAAAACCAAATTAAAACAAAATGGCAAGATTGCTGTAACTTTGAGTTTACCGTAGTGTATTGGTTTTAAAATAAAAGGAAGATTAGTGAAAAGAAAAGAACTGTGTGACTGTTAAACCTCTGCTGGGAACTCTCCCTTCTCACCATCCCCATTTGTTATAAAAATTTATGTAAATATGATGAAGTCATGAAGTTCTTTCAGAGTATTCCTGTTGCTTCCTCATCTTTTGCCGACATCCTCTCTCTGTTTACGGTGAAAGTTACTGCATTGTACGCGACTTGAATAGTATGGTGTAGTTCAGAAATGCCTTAGGACTTGTGGGGGAGTTCGATAAGGTCCAAGGGAAAAGAAGAACCCTGGAAAACAGCAAGAGAACTGGGCTGTAGGTCTCACTTTTCTCATCATGTAGCTGTGTGTCCTTGGTTCTCGGCCCCACTTATGTGCAAAATGAAGGGGGCAGAGGCTGATATACATCATCTCTTGAAGATACCTAAAGTTTAGATAGCAAAGGAGTATAAAGATCTTAGGGTATTCTTCATGCCAGAATCATTTCAGACTTAAAGGATTCTGAACAAAATTCTTAGCAAATAGCCGCAGTGGCATTACCCTTAATTAGTGCCAAGTCCTATTGAGTGAGTGGGCATGACTAGAGTCTCCAAAAATGGGTTTATTCCCAGGACTCTTTATTTACTCAAATCACTTATTGAACTATTAGCACTTCTGCAGGTAAAGAGGGGTCTGGTCTCAGTAGGCTGATATTTATTTTACATTGAGATGACTCTCCAAAGAAGAATGAGCCCATTAAAGATATTCTCTGATAAGATTCCTAAGAGGTATAGTCATAACAGTTTCATTAGCAAGTTTTGAGCCCTGGTCTAATATGCCTACACAAGCTCTAATGACTTCTAGTGCTTCTTACATATGCCTTGTGTTAAGACTCCTTAAAATGCCCAAAAGACCACTGTGAAACAGAGAATTTATTGGATGAACGAGAGTTAACACATAAATGTAGTTTAATTTTTTTTTTTAACTTCTATTCAGGTTATATGTGTATATAGTTTAAAGAGCCACATAGTTCTACAAGGCCTATAGCAAATAACAATAGTTTCCTATTCCACCTTTCTTCTTACCCAATTTCTACTTTCCAGAAGCAACTAGCAACTTTAAACTCTCTTAGCTGTTATTTTTCTCTAAACTTTAAAAACACGTTTATATGGATATTTCTTGATTTATTTTTTTCAGTGTTTGGTATTTTATTGTAACTTCTTACTATGGAACATAATGCTTTAGCTCTCTTACTCTCCCCTCCCCCAACACAAATATGTTTTACCACCACCCATACTTCCAATATAGTTGAGTTATGAGCTCTATATTGTTGTGTAACAAATTATTCTAAAGTGTAGTGCCTTAAAACAACATTGTTATCTCACAGTTTCCATGGGTCAGGAATCTGGGAACAACTTGGCTGAGTGCTTCTGGCTCAGGTTGTCTCATGAGGTTTCAGTCAAGCTGTGGGCAGGTACTGCTGTCAACTGAAGACTTGACTGGAGCTGACGGATGCACTGCGAAGCTCCCTGACGTGGTTGTCGGCAGGCTCTAATTCCTCGTGGGCTGTTGAACCGAGGGCCCCAACTCCTTGCCATGCAACACGGGCCTCTCTGCAGGACTGCTTACGGCATGGCAGCTTGCTTGCCCAGCAAAATCCAACAGAGAGAGCCCACAATGGAATCCACCATCTTCGTGTAACTTAATGTTAGGGATGATACCCCATTCCTCCTCATTATAAGCGAGCAAATCCAGCCCACGCTCGAGGGGAGGGCATCACACGAGGGTGTGAATACCAACAGGCAACGATCATTGGGAACCACAGAGGCTGCCTACCACAAGTAATTTTTGGTTAGGTCAATATTCACTGTTTACATTATTATGATTACATATACATTATTCACAGAACAACCACGTACTATGATTACCTTTTTTTCCTCATCCAACTTTCTCCCTGAAGTTGATAATTGACTTATTTTTTGTTTGCTTGGTGTTGTATGTACCCATCACTAATTCACCATTAACTGTCATGCAAGATTTATAATTTGCTTCTCAGTATGTTGATATGCATCAAGTGTATATTCTGTACATTTTATCTTCTGGAGTGGTTTCTTCCAGAGGCTCCTAACTTCTCCATTCTGGACTGATTGCTTAGGCATTATTCATAGCTATAAAAATTCTGAAGATACCATTGCCTCTTATGTTGGATACCCCATTTCCTGAATCTATGTACTCTTCTTGCTAAGTCTGACCCTTTATTTTGGTGGAGCACATCTTCCAATAAAAGTTTGTGGGAAGTAAAAATGTGCCTAAAAATGTCTTCCTTCTACCCTCATGCTTGATTGGTAGTGTGGTTAGATGAAGAGTTGGTTGGAAATCATTTTTCCTTAGACTTTGGAAGCTGGTGCTCCATCACTTTGAGCTCCCCAGTGTTGTCTTTGAGAAGTCCAGTGCCCTTCTGATTTCAGATCTTGTGCTTCGTGCTCATTGCTCCATCCTGTGAGCTTTCTTCTTTTCTGTCTCCAGCATTCTGACATATCTCAACAAAGATAAAGTGGAAAAAAACTCCCAAAATCAGAAAATATATGAATACTTGTAAACCAGAGTTTTGAAAAAGGAGGGAAAAATCAGAAAAGAAGATTGGTGCAGGAGGTTCAATTTTTAAATTAAAAAAGTTCCAGCAAGAGAATGGAAATGGAAATTATATCTTTTCCAAAGAAATATATCTACACAACTTCCAAAACTGTAGGACCTGAGTTTCCAATGAGAGGACCAAGCTCAGCATAGCAGATTAAAACCAAAAAGAATCACACCAAAGGATGTCTTTTTCTTTATCTTTGTTTTTTCACTGAAAAATCTGCTCTCATATGTTTTTCATTTCTAAAAGTTTTTTGTTGTTATTGTTGGAATTGTTTCCTTAAAAAATCCTCTTTTTCTGCCTTCATGAATGCAGTGTCTTCTCATTTCTCTGAGGATATTAATTACCCTTTTTTCCCTTTCTTTCCCCTACCCTCTGCAAAGCATTGTTTCTCATTCCTCTACGTTTCTTTTTTGTTTGTGTGTTTGATTTGGCCCATGTATTTCATTTGGATCCTTTCCTCAAATGCCTGATGACCCTCGGCTGTCTGTTTCTACGTGTGGCACGCTGACATGCTTTGAAGTTCCACGTGCTTCAGTGGAACTTGTTGATGGCATAGAGAGAACTGGGTGGATCATTTCTCTAGATGGTCCCCCAACTACAGATTTCCCTATGCCTTTTTTCTTGCTTTGATCAGTTTCTCCAGATAAGGCTTCCCTGATTTCCTGGCTGCCTTTCTTGGTGCCCATTTTGGGGAGAAAAAGTGAAGGTTTCCTTCCATTGTATAAACTCTGACTTAATCTTTCCCTTTTTTAGTGGCTATAATATTATGCCCATTTTACAGGTGAGGAAACTCTTAGAGAGCCTTAAGTTCCTTTATTGAGATTTCTTGGTAGCTACCATTTATTTCATGATCTGAAATTGAGATAATTTCAGTAAATATGGAATATTCCATTGTAATTATCACTTCTATAGAGAGATCAAATCATTCAATTTATTATTGTTATGGTTTACTTGGCCTATTTTGTTTTCTCCCAAATGTGGCTTCAGTGATGCTTGGTTTTAAGAAGACTAGAAGTTTGGGAACTTAAAACAGTGACATATTAATGAAATTTCTAATGACCCCAAACTGCCTTTTTTGTTTGGCTGTTGCTTATCTAAACAAAACAAATTTAGCAGCTTTTGGAATGGACACTCTCCTAGCCCCAGTCATCTCTCCCTCTCTCCCTTATGGGCCCCTGCCAGATCATTATTTTGGGCTTGAGCTCTGTTCTTTTTATCTTTACTTAGCACCTTGAGTTGTTCTCCATGCTGATTTTTTCACAAACTCCTTTCAGTGTTTGTAGCAAAACTCTCATCTTCTTTGTTGACCAACCCATTAGTACTCGCACCTCTAAGAAACTAAAGTCATCACTTTCCCTCTACAAGGGACAGATGCACTGAAGACACCTGCTGTGTTCCATGGGAAAACCAAGCCCTGAGGCAGGGGTAGTCACCAGTGCCCCAAAGCTCTCTGCTCACTTAACCAAAACCATGTACAATTACTTGTATTTTCAAGTTTTTCTTCTGAGCCTAGAAAGGTGTCTTTTCTTCTAGTCCACCTACTTCAGAATAATAAGAGGTACTTGCTTGCCTTCCTTGAGTATAATGACTGTAAAAGATGATTTTAAACATCACACTGATATCTTGTTCTGAGGCAGAGATTGTCTCTTTTGTTCCCAAATGTTATCTCTAGTGCCAAGTGCATGGGCAGCTACCAATAAATGTGTGTTATCTGAATGAGTGGGAGGAAGGAGGTCACATTAACCCATGACTTTGTCCTTCAACTTAAAAAGTGACGATTAAAAACAATCCTCCCTCCCTTTCCCCCACGTTGCTCATGTCCCACGTTGGCGCTCAGAGCGAGCTTGTATGGGCTTCGGCCTGTGCTGTCAGTCCAGTCAATAAGGTGACAGGCAGTAAGCAGAAGGAAACGTTTTTATATCCTTAAAAGTGTTATCTTCAAGGAGCACAGTTTGTAATGCTGGAGTGAAAAGAAGCCTCCTTTCAGATGGCCGGCTTGATGTAGGCAAAGCTGCTAATTTGTTTTCAGCTTCAAGGAGATTTAGAGCCTTGGCCTCCCTGGCGGTAGCCCGCAGAGGAATTGTTTTCTTGCTCCTTCATTTAAGTCTCTGCACAGGAAGGGCCGGGTGTTTACAGAACTGGCAGGACCAAATTCTTCTTTTGCAGAAAGACTTGGAGATTTGTTGCCTGACACTTTTCTGACTTAATGGCGTACTCTTGGGAGAATACACCAATCCTTTTTCATATGTGAGGGCAACCACAGAACTGCCCATGAGAAGGAGCGCTAGAGTCCAGTCACTTACCTGCTGGGAAGGGAAGAATCAGAGGGAAAGCTCTTGGCCCCATGGCACTGGGCAGAGCTGTCGTCAGCCCTGGCAGAAGTAGACAGCATGCAAAGAAAACACACAGCAAGTAATGCGCACCCTCAGAAAATGCTAGTCAAACTCAAACCTTTGGCAAGTCATACTGCTGGCTTGGCCTTCCAGTCTAGATGTGAGCATGAGAACTGAGATGGCAGCCCACTGTGGTGGGGATGGCAGTTCCAAGCTGTCCTTCTTGGTTAAGTCCCCAGTCTGTTTCGACTACGTTTACAGGAACCTATCAGTGGCAATTATGAGGGGAATGTAGAAAAAGAAACTCTACGAGGTGGTTATGTTTATGGAGTCTTGGTTAGAAGTTTCATTATTATGTAGATTTCCATAATTAATTAGATTAATTTTAGTCTATTACAGTTCACTGGGATTTTTGTCCCAAAGTGGAGGCCTTTGGTACTGAGAGTTGAAGTTTTAAGATTTCTTGGTAATGCCTGGATCAACATTCTAGGAATCGCTTCATTGCCAGCTTTCCTTTTTTGGCAATGGAAAAGGCATGAATAATGCCTTCTTTGAAGCTTTAAGGCACACAATAAGCAAAGAACTCTCTAATTGAACTTTACAAGCTGAAGGAGCTGACTTATGGGCAGCATTTGAACAAACTTCTAGTCACCATAATTTAGTAAGGGTTGGCTGCCAAAAGCCATGTAAGGCTTTATTTGATCCGTTTATGAATTAAGAGCCTGCAGTAAATTAATTACCGTATATTGGGGCTAATAAAATCTAGCAGGATTGAGAATGCCTTTGGGTTCATCTGCAGAGAGGAATCAGGACAGAGAGCTGCTTCCTTCCTGGTATCTGAGTGTTTCCTGGCCCAGGGCCTTATGCGGTGTGGGTGAGGATAGTGTTCATGCTCCATGTCCACGGAAGAGCCATTTGAGCCAGCTTTTGGCTCTGCAACTGCTGGAAGGCTTTGCTCTATTGATCATAATAAGCTGTTCTGTCTTATTAAAGTTGCATCATGGAGTCTGGTTTTTAGGAGCCCTATTGAGAATTAGTTGCAGAAGAAGCAATTTGCTTGTATTTTCCGACAGTTAACAGGCCAAGCAGATGGGATAGCAGACCTGAAATAGTTGGGTTGGCTGCCTGCCACTGTTCTGTGAATTTTGATTTGCACAGATATGTAATAGTTGTATTTTTCCCTTTTTTGGAAGTACTTGCTTATGAGCCTTGGGAAAATTAATCCTTGGTTTCCTGTAAAGTATACCCTTGTAAGTGAATATTGCTGCAGTGCTCCTTGTAGACCCTGTACTGTGTCCTGTGTCGATTAGATCAGGACATCATAGATTCTGTGCTCTGTCAGAGAGGAGAGAGTCAGTACTCGCTCCAGTTTCCCATGGCTTCTCAGGGGAACACTGTTTTCATTCACAACTTACTTTGTGTCTTAAGGTGTTTTCCCTTTCAATGGGTGGGATTACTTTTCCTTTTCTTCAGTCATTGTTCACCAAAATATTGTGTCAATACAAGAAAGGATGTTAAGCTTAAAAAAAGGAATTTATGTACAAGTGTGAAGTGAGCAGGAGTGGCATTTGGGTGAATAAAATCTGAGTTCTTCCTAAATCAGCCGAAAACTTAAGTATTGAATATATATGCAAAATAATATTTTAAAACAGGTGTAAGGTATAAACAATACCATGAAAACAAGCATATATTTCCTACCTCCTAGATTAATAAATAGAAAATTTCAGTTTTCAGTACCTTTTTAACCCCTCGGTGACCCTTCCTCAATCCTGTTATGTTTCTTACTCTCCCTTCGTAACCAATATTCTGAGTTTTGTGTTTTTATTCCCCTGTTTTATCACATACCTCTGAATTCCTAAATAACACATTGCCTAGTTTTGCATGTTTTTGAACCTTACATAAATGGAATCATATGCAGTATATTTTCTCAACTTGCTTTTTTCACTCCACGTTAGAGTGAGTTCATTGTCATTGCTGTGTCAGGTTGTTTGAATACACCATTATTATTTATCCACTCTTGTGCCCATGGATTTTGAGAGTAGCCAGTTCTTTGCTCTTTCAAACTCCTGGTATCTAAGCCAGTTTTTAAACAAACCAATCTACTTTAAACAGTATGCTGGTATTTTTTTTTTTTTTTTAAGATTTGTTTTGCTAAGAGGTTATGTCACAAAATATTCCAGGTATTATAGATTATAAAATGACCATTTATTACACACTTCAAAGAAAGGCTCATATTTACACAACAGTATAAAGGAACAGTCAGTAGCTTTGTTTTTCTGCTTTTAACAGTGGTCCAGATAAGTCATTGCTACAGCAGAATGCACTTCATTAATATTTGTTAAAACTACATCTTGAGGAGGTAAATGGAATTTTGAGATCAGAAAGATAAACAGAAGGAAAAGAAAACCTCCAAGAAATGCTAACCTCGTTTCCCTGTATTGCAGTCACCTCTCCTCCTTGGGTTCAGGGAGCATTTATTGTTTGCACGTGAGTCTCAGATGGCTCTAGGATTCTGGTTATTTCTCTCCAGGGCGTTCATCAAAAGCCTTTGATGACATCTCTTGAACGTCACATGAAGTCGAGAACACACTGGGTTCTCAGTAAATATGGACCACTCATCAAGTGTGTCTTCTGAGACAAGCTGTGTTGAAAAAGCAGGACGCTCATCTCCACTTCTGCAACCCTGTCTCCTTGCTGCCAGCGGGCCTTCGCATGGCCAGCTGTCTCCTGTCTTTCAGCTCTTGGCTTAGATGATACCTCCCCAGAAAGGCATACCTTGACCCCCAGACTACCCTCTCTCCTATCACTCCCTAAACCATCGTTCTGCTTTGTTTTCTTCAAGGACTTAGTACCTGAAGTTATAGCTGCTTGCCTGGCCTTGTCTCATGTGGGCACGGAGCCTGTCCCGTTCACTGCTGTATTCCAAGCACCCAGTGCTCTCTAACCCTTTAGGGAGACAGAGTGTAGAAATGGATTGAGGAAGCGAATTTTCCTTAATTAACAGATAGGTTAAGGGTATTTCTAAACAAATGATGGTTGTGGTTTCATGGAATATGAACCCTGACAGGGCCAAGAGATTTTAAGCAAGTTATTTAACTCCTTAGGCCTTATTTTTCTCATCTGTATAAATGGGGTTAAGGTTGTGGTAAACATAAAATATTAATAGACAAAAAATTGCTTTGAAAAAGATGGAAAAGTTTGTTATTATGTGTTACAGATGTGTAAACTGCCACTGGCTCGATTAGCCTTAAAGGTTGTTGAAGGGAACTTGGATTGAAAGTGTTTTGTAATTTTCCTGTAGGAAGAAAACAATCTTTAAATATAAAAGCACCAGTCAAGTTGGAAGGCTCCAGAAGACATTTTTTCCTCTCAAACCATTAACTCCAAAGTTGGCTTCAGTAATTTTTATTAAGAATTTGCACACTTCTGAATGATTTATGTACCTAGCTAATATGAACAGGAAACTTACTAGAAACATTTTTAGTTTTCTTCTCAACACTTAGATATCTAGGGTTCTATAAATTTTAGTCTTGCTGATACTTTGTAATATTCCCTTGTTTTTTCATTTTAGGTGTATTATCGGAGCAGCTGAGTCACAGTCTTCAAAGGAAGAAACTGTTTTGTTTTTAATTTGTTATTTATTTTTAGCAAACATAGTCATGTGCTTTGCAGAGAAGGGGTGTTTGGATAAAAGCTTATTAAGTTGTTTAAATACTTTTTCTTAACCTTAGAATCCACTAGACTCATTCTCAATCCAGACTGCACACTAAAATCATTTCAGGAACTTAGAAAAAAATGTCACGGTTCAGGCCTCACGTCCAAATACTCTGATTCAGTTGGTTTAAGATGGAGTCTGAGCATTGTTTATTTACTTGGTTAGTGTATAACTTCCTACGGGTCATTCTGATGAGCAGTCAGGGCTGAGAACCACTAAACTAGAACATTAGTTCACGAACGTGATTGTCTACCGGAATCACCTAGGGAAGTTAAAACATACTGATGCCTGGGTCCTACTCCCACAGGTTCTACTTGCAGTTGGGATGGGCATCAAAACTTTAAAAGCCCACCCATTTGATTCTAATGTGCAGCGGTTTTTGAACTGCTGCACTCAACTGTAGGTTCTTTGAACACAGTGCCAGACACCGATAAGTCTGACGCCCTTGCCTGACTTTTCCTGATGATACAGTTTACCTGCAGTGCTTGCTAAAATGCAGATTCCCGGATACCACCCCAGAATCTACAGAGGAATGTTAGGGAACTCTAAGTTCCACAGGTGATTTTTTATGATGCTGCAAGCTTGGGGAACATGGACCAATAAATATTCTACTTCTTACTGTATTATGGTTATGAGCAAATTTTCTTATAATGTACCTGGTTTACTTCTGAGCAGGGAGACATGCTTTGCAAGTACATGCTATCTTTTGAATTTAAATAGAAGACTTTCATATTTGGGAAAAATGTATATAAGTAGCAAATGGTGTCAATTATGTCATTTCAGGAAACAATTATAATTGCTTTCTTTCTGCAGTTAAATGATTATGGACTACATGCTGTTTAAATCCTGTTCAGAGATAAAAATTTGATCATAGGAATATGGCAAATTCTTAACTATATTACAGAGAGTAAGGATATCACAGGTAATTAAAAGCCCAAACTGATGCAAAGTCTCATTATATTTGAGGGCCCCCCCCATCCTCCTATTTTCTGTTGAGTTTTTTTTGAATTTGGAGCTGTTATCTGCTTAAGTGTTTCACCCAGTTTAATTTTCATGATTTTTATTTTGCGTAGATAGTTAGAGTATTATATTAAAAAGGAAAGAGAGAAACAAACAAACAACAACAACAACAAAAAACAAAGGTAAAAAACCAAGAGCATTCAATAGAGTTTATTGAATTTTGTTTTGTCCCTAGCCTTATGCAAGCCACTAGGAAAGAAATTAAAAGACCTTGTGGTTGGAGGAGAAATATAAATGTTTTACAGTGTATGGATAATGTACAACCTGTTTAATCCACCAACTGGTTAATCAACTGCACAATAATTGAGAGTGGGAGATATATCCATGTATCTATATCTCTGTCTATAAACATCATATTGTTTGGTGTTTCTAATCATTTGTAAGAGATTTCTAATCATTTGTAGGAGACAGTTCCCCTGGTGTGAGTTAAGAGACTGAATTTAATAATAACGGGCATTCACAGCTTTGTGCTGAACCCATTTGAAAGGATGCATAAGATTCACCCATATTGATGGTGGCAGATACAATCAGGTCCCCTCTATTGGATACTGAAGACTCCAGAAATTTGTTAATTGCATGTGCCTAATCTCACAGGTTATGTCTTCTCTGCAGTTTGAAAATAGCCCGTCATTTGCAATCTGCCTTTCTTCCTAATTTCTTTCTTAGAGAGTCACCTGAATTTACTAGGACCTTACTGTTGTCACCACATACTCACTACAAGCCATGATAAATGACTTGGGTGCATACCTTTTTTCTGATGAAAGAATTTTTAGGAGACATATTTGTTTCCTTAGACTTTCTCTGAACAATGTTAAGATCTGAGATTTTTGCCTTTTAACATTTGAGACTCTAACATCAAAAGGCTGTTCCTTCAAAGAACTTCATGCTGCTTTTTAATTGGTAATTACTTTTCTCCTGGCTTAGCTCTGGGCTGGGTAAATTTAATAGGCACAGTATTTTTATCTTATATTGTTAGTGCTATGAGATGAATGTCTGAATCAAAAACACTAAATTCTGATTAGGGAGACATCTAAATCGAAGGTCTGTTCCAGTGTTATTTGGGAAACATCTTAAACTATGTTCCAGTGAAAACACGTGAATGATCCTTTTGCTTTTTGTAATTATTCATTTTGCATGCATATCTCATTTAGTATCTGGAGACAGTTTTCCCATTTTCCTAGTCAACAGAGCCTACTGATGTCATTGAGGGCAAAGTTAGATTAGTTTGTTAGTTCTTTAGAGATTACTATTTGCACGGAGGAGGAACATAGGCTAGTGGTTTTCAACTGTGGCTACACATTAGAATCCCTTTTTTAAAAAGTGGCCTTTGGGACCTGGATAAACTGAATCACAATAATTAGGGGTCAGGCCATGGCATGTTTATTAAAAAAATTCCCCCCCCCCCATAACTATAATGTACAGCAGTATTGGGAACCAATGACACAGACAAGCCAATGCTGCATTGCATTTGGCCAGGAAAGAGTTAAATCAGGTTTATTTAACTGGGTGCCTGTTAATATATTATGTTGTATTTCCCAGTAGAGTTTTTAGAGAAAGAATCAGTCTTTTGGCTTTTTAATGATTTTGCCGGATAATTTCTTGATTCATTATTTGATCCTTTTTTCCTCTGTGGAATTGGGCTTCTCCCAGGACTGCTACCTTTTCTGTGCACTTCATGATGAAGAATCCCAAGGACAATATGATGTGCCTCTTTCTTAGCCACAAAAATAAACCAGATTTCTTTCTCCATATAAAATACTTTTGCTGTGGGAAGGGAAATAAATTTGACTCTTGAGGTATTGTGTGGGTGGAGGCATTTAGAAGAGAAGGTTGGAAATTGAATCTGGTGTTCTCACTGTGTAGTATAGTAGTTATTAGAAACTTAATGTGGAATGGGATTTGTTTTTGTGGTTTCAAATGACCTTTTGGATATGGCAAGTTATTTAAAACCCCAGGTGGCAAGGTGAGTCTTGGCACATTACGGATGTAGGAATTGGGCAGGAGACATACAGGCAGAAAAAGAGCTTTCTGGGCTTCTATGTTGTGTGTCTGTATTTCCTGACCATTTAGTTAGAGCTTCCTTTGAATATTTTATTATCCACTTGGTTTATAATCAAGACCACCCACCTGATTTTAGCCTGCTGACTTTTTTTCTGCCTTTTTATTCCCTCAAGCCCATAGTGCATGTGTATTCATGTTTTTGCTTTCCATTCACGGAGATCTCCAGCTGGGAAAATATAGTGTGTACAATACTCTCTGCCTTCAACTGACATTGCTCATAAATTGCAACAGAAACACTGCTATCAGCAGCTTAATAGCAGGTAGAATACAGCTCTACATATCAAGTCTCAGCAGGATACAGAAACTATGGTTACCAAATTTCCAAAGGAGAAAGGGAGGGGGTAGAAAGTTTTCTATCTAAGAATAACTGAAACAACATTGAAAATTGATTCACTGAAAGCAGCTTTTTGAAAAGGACTTATAAGGGCTGACTCAGTGGTTGCTTTGCTGTCACTTCTTGCTGAATTGTTATTTTTGAAGACCTCACAAGAGGTTTTTATGGAGGAACAGTGTAGAAAAGGCAAGCTTGTTTGCATCTCTCTCTCTCTCTTTCTCTCTTTCTGTCTTCTATCCTTAGAAAATAAAAGAAAGGGCCTTCGATAAACTTAATGAAAAGTGTGCTGGTTAACTCATTCTAAGGTAGGGTGAACACATGGCATTAGAAGTTACCCGCAGGCACACTCTCTTCCATACTTAGCGCCCCTGGCAGAGGAGTCATGCCTATGACGATGTAGAAGTTAGCCTTGCTGTTAGTTTTGTCTCTAAGCTACAGTTGTTTGTTTATTTATTTATCTTATTTATTTCTTTATTTGACAGGGTCTCGCTCTGTCTCCCAGACTGGAGTGCAGTGGCATGATCGTAGCTCACTGTAACGTCAGTGTCCTGGGCTCTAGGGATCCTCCCATCTCAGCCTCATGAGTAGCTGGGACTACAGGTGCATGCCACCATGCCTGGCTAATTTTTAAATTTTTTGTAGAGATGGAGTCTCACCATGTTGCCCAAGCTGATCTCAAACTCCTGGCCTCAAGCGGTGTTCCTCCCTTGGCCTCCCAAAGTGCTGGAATCACAGGCGTAAGCCACTATACCCATTCAGCTTCAATTTATTTGATCTTGCATAGTGACCTGTCCAGTTATTTGACTTCTGGTAAAAGAGCACACAATTATGTAGTATATCAAGGCATTAATATTTTAGGCTATGATATGAAAATGGACACTCTTATTTATAGAGCCTTTCCATTTAAAAAAAAAAAAGTAAAAGAATAGATAGCTGCGCTACTGTGAAAATTTCTAGTGCTTTATTTAGCACGTCACTTTATCTTAATAAGTGAGATTATATTAATATTTTGAAAAGCCCCAAAGTCCCCTCTGTGAAGAAAGGATTGCTGGGCTCCATCATCTTTTGTGAGTAGCCACAGCAGAATTCTGCCTCTCGCCAGAAGAGATTAGTGTGGATGGTGAAATAATTCTTTCTTTAAACCAAGTAAAGCTGTTGTATTAATACTCCTGTCACAGGGCTCAGGCAGATAAAAAGCTCTGAGCCTTGTTCCAGGCTCCTTAGTGACTTTTGCAAAGGAATAGCCAAATGCATCCTACTCCCACCTGCAGCCCCGTCCCCCACAATGTTGGGAGTAATCAATCAAAATCATTATTCCCCATTTCTTTCCTGGAAAAGCTCAACATGGTTTATGTATCTCTTATTTTGTGTGATGTCCTTTTTTCTTTAAAGTCTGCTAGCCTGGTGGCTCTGCTAAGAATCACCTTAGATCATTGGGGTAGATCTAGGGATAGTATCTTTAATAAGCACTCAAGGGAATTTTATCATCTGGTGAACTTGGGAAAACACAGCAGTCTGATAAGGCTAGGTGTGAAACCCCTCTATACCATCTTACAGGGGTGAGTGTGTGTGTGTGTGTGTGAAGGGATTCACAGATTTTTCGAAGCAGGGACCCAGGTTCAGATACCTACCCTGTATTTCCTTCACGAACAGAGCCCTGATTCTTAACACTTAGAACGAGCTGGAGGCTCACAGCCTGTAGAGTGACTTGCAGTGGCGCTCCACTGAGCTTGGGCACGGTGTGTGTTGCCTGCCCTCCTGTCAGGTCTCTCGGCGCTGGGCCGTCTCCGCGGGAGTAGAGGGTGTGGTGGCTGACTGCCATCCTGAGAACACCTCCTCTTCCATTTTGGGAAGTGCGGAAATCGGGTGCCTGCAGATGCGGCTCTCACCTCTCAGCCGTCAGTAGCTCCTTTTTGAACCCTGTGATAAGATAAAGCAAGCGGAGCAAGAAGCTTGCAATGTAAGGTTAGATAAACCCCGTTTTGTAGTGTGATTTCTGAGGGGAGGGGTGGTGAGTCACCGAGCTGGTTCTTGTCTACCTCTTGCCCCTCTTTGCTTGTCAAGGTGCTGTCCCCGGAAGCCTGTGGTCACATTCACCAGAGGCAATCCTGTCCCTCTGCATTGCTGCATCGATGTTTTTTTCTTCTCAATACTCTAAATGCGGCACTAAATGGGTTATGTTTTAGCAATAATGACCTTTGCAACAGGTAGTCTTGTGGTTCATTCTCTTCAATTACTTTATATTCCATGAATTTGAGACATTTAGGTTTAGCTGCCTTGCTAATTGGACCAAGAAGTTTAGGATTGATTAAATGAATTGGTTAAATGATGGATTAAATGAATTGATTCCTGTGTCACCTACCATAGGACTTTGGTTATCGCTCAGTGCACTGGTTGCTTCTTTACTCAGACCTCAAGGAAGCCTTATCTTGATCCTCCTCTTCTCCAAAGCAATGTCCAATCACTCAGCTGCGTGTTAGTCTCACTAGGGCAAAATTCCTGAATGGCTCCTGGCTGTGGGTCAGGCCTCCCAGCTGTGTGATGGGCTTTGAAAGAACCTCGTGCTCATTGGAGAAGCCCTGGGAGCCAGGCACCTGGCATCCTCATCGCCCCCAGCCCGGATGCTGCTGTGTGGAGGCAAAGGAAAGGAAGACTGTTGGAGACCCAAGTGTGCTTTTGGCTCTGCTCTAGTTAGTCTTGGGGCCTGGGACCAGCCATTTAACCTCGCCGGGCCTCAGTTTCCTTCTCCATATAGAGAGCAAGTTTGCAATAAACGACCTCCAAGATACTTTTGTGCTTGAAAATTACATGATTCTTTTTGGTTTGTTTGTGTTATGGGAACTTGAGACATGACGTGATGAAGCTTATCATGTGAACCATGTACCTGGTCATGTATGTTTAGTGGCCTAACCAACTAGGGCATGGAGGAAACCCCTTATATTAAAGGCCAGAAATGTTCTGCCCACTCTCTTTGCGCTGGTGTCTTCTATGCGGCAGTACTGGGTAATTGTCACAGACTGCGGCAGAGCCCTGAGGTCCATCTCCCAGCCCTATAGCCGACAGCCTGTGTGACCTTGGGCGGTTACTTACTGCCTGCATTGTGCCTGAGTTGTAAAAAGTACCCCCTCACTGGGTGGTTAGGAGGATTAAGAGAGTTAATATTTTGTAAGACATTTCTAATAGTGCCTGACACATAGTCAACACTATATACGTACTTGTTAAATTAAACAAACGAAAGTACAATTCTTAGTGTTGTAATACTCTTTCTAGGCAGAGACATGGGTGTTTTTCATTAGCCTGCCATCATGTTCTCTACAATTTAAGATTTTAACGCAGAAGACTCTGGTACTTGTAGATCTTACAGTTATTAACAATGATGTGAATGTTGCCATGTGTGTTCTTTCAACAAAGGCGACCATGAGGGGAAGGGGAATGGAGGCAGAGCAGGACCTGCAGGGCAGGGTCACCCTGTCCCCAGGAGCCCCGTTTCACTGACTGTCAGAAACAGCTTTCCTCTGCGTTGGGATGGAGTGTGAACTGTGGGAGAAGGTGTAGCTGGGAACAGGGCTTTGTGTGTAAATGCTTCGTAAGAAAGTTTTATTGCTCCCCCTGTCCCTCCTGCCTCCCAACTTCCAAATCCATACCAATAAATTTCTTTCTTCTGTTTCTTTTATGAAATGACTGCGGTTGTAAATATAGTCTAAGCAGACATTATCTTGAAGGGCCGATCCTGAATACCTCCTTGTGCTCTGGGATCAGGCCGTTCATTTTTACTTTGAACTGAATTGGTAACTTATAGTAACTAATTGAAAACTCACATCTCTCTAATCTCCTGCTCCAGAGAACACCTTCTGCCTCTGCATTGACCATGTTTACGCATCTGTTGATTACTGGCATTTACATTATTGCCTTTATGGTCTTTTTTTTTTTAAATGACAATTTTTATTAAAATTTCTTTTTAGGATTTTCTGTTTTACTTTGTGGAATATATGCCCACATGCTGGGATTTCTACATATTTACCCAAGTTTCTATTTTAAAATATGACAACATAAAATTAGACTAATTTAATTAACTAGGATTAAGCATTAAAGGCCACAAATTGTTAAACAGATTAAACACGCTTGCACGTACACACACACAGAGCAAACCCAATTTGTATTTTGATCATTTGGGTTGTGACAAGACTAGTCAAATTAAGTTACCAGTCTTCTGGAAAAAAAAGTGTCTTTACTATATTATGAAGGCAAAAATATTGAAGTTGTTTCCTTTCCATGTCCTTTCCTTGTATTAGGAGCCAGATACATGATTCCTAGTAGCCTAAAGACCTGACATTTTAAAGGAAACTACTCTATTTGTACCATTGTGAGAGCATGAGATATCTACAAGCACATTGGGAAAGAAGATTATCTTTCCGCATTCCAGGTGTTTGGTACCAAGACACTGCCTGTTGGAAACTGTGGCCACTTGTTGAGGACATTTGCCACAGGTGCCCACGTCTAGTCTGTGCCAAGAAGGATCTCGGCAGGAAAGCGTCACCCGAGTTTTCCAGCACCGACAGTCATGAACGTATAGCCTGGGATCTGCATTGCCAAGCAATAAGTTAAATAATTTTATATCTTCTTGAAATCAATTTCTGGTGATCACACATGCAGATCAAAAACTATGGCTTTAAGATTTACATTCAGCGAATAAAATTTACGTTCCCTGGCAGGCAAAGAAGGCTGTCATTTCCCGCTTCCTAACCTATTTCCCTTTGGTGCACACAAGCAGCTTAGTACGCACAAACATACATGCCCATTATGGAAAGATAGCTTTCTGCTCTGTCAACTTTGTTTTATAAAAGCTCTGTTTTCTTTATTGCCTTTATCTATTACATCTGTAAAATTTATTTAAGCAATGACAAATCTCTCTTTGGGGCCCAGAGTCTGGGAGAATAACCACTGGCAGGCTATTGGGAGGAGATTTGTTGGATAGGACTGTTCATTAAATTGCAAGGAGTAGTGGGAGAGGCCAACAGTCTGGATCTGCTGTGGCTGGGCAGGTTATGGTCTGTGTTTAGAGCTTCTGCATCAGGTGAGTGACAAATGTACTTCATCAATTGCTTTTGTAATAGTTCAGTGAAAGTGGATGGCTATTGAAATCTGAGGAAGTTTCCTGGCTTCTTTAACTTGTAAGATTACTTATTCCACAAAAATTTCTAATAAAAAAAAATAGAAGATACATAAAAGCACATTGTTTACATCTATATCATTTTCAGATTATTTTAAAAATGGAAATAATCAACTGAAATGAGCTCCTTCCCTTAGAAGATATCAGAATCAGCCGATGAACAGTTTTCAGCTTTGCAGTTTTCACTTTTCTATTTTGATTTGTGTACATAATTGTAACACAGGAGTTCTTCTGTACTTTTATTCATTTCAACATTTCATGTGATTGAAGAATGGCAATTCTGCAAATTAAGTTTCTAACCATTGGTGTGCCGGTAAGTATTTAACAGCTAGCTCTGGGGTGGGAGTTACAGAGGGAGAACCCTGATTTGTTGGGATGGCTGTTTTCTGTGTGTATAAATCACCACCATGGTCAAATTCAAGCTTTCAGTGAGATGTTCCTGAATATGGTGTTGGGAAGAAGCCTGTGTCATCAGCAGTGCATGTCCCAGCACACCACTGGTCCTCCCTGAGAAGGCCTGACCCACTCCCTTGGGCTTCTGTGTATGTAAACTTACATAACTCATTTAGCCTGGTATGAGAAGTCAGACTGCCTGTGTTCCAAATCTCCGACTTTCTCACCTGGGGCAAATCGGCCAGTTAAGCTTTCCAAGAGTGAATTTGCTCATCAGTAAAATAATAAAAGAATCTGACGCATAATCTCTGAGGAATAAATAATCTGTGTATAAACACTTATTCTTGTGACCCACAGACAGCAAAGCACTCAATCAATGTTCCTTGTATTTATTTTCTGTCTTTACCCCCTGGGGACAGTAACACAAATGTTAACTACCTGATGTGTAAAATAATGCGTATTTTGTTAGTTTTGAATTGCCTTCTTTGAAGCTTCTGAGGAAACCCCAAATTCAGCTTTACCTAGATTTAGTGAGCAAATCTTGAGTTCAGTTTGTCTGGAGGCTTAAAAATATTAGCGATTATGATTTTGACCCCTTGCAGCTTCTATGTTTATTAATGCAAGACTTAAAATTTAGACTTTGTCTTTATACAGAAGCTACTTGAATATTTCAATTGACTTTTTTCTGAATTGTTGCCTAACTTATTTCCCAAGGAAGTTCTTTTATATAGGAACGGTCTATTGAGTTTTGTTTTGAATACTTTACAAAATATTTTTGGCCTCAAGTAGCCCATTGTATATATGAGTTTAATGTACTATGATGGTGTATTCTTGGTTGTTAGAAATTAAGGACTCCTAAAAAATTTTAAGCTACAGATACAAGGCTACCATTTAAAGGGAAAGGTCAATTGCAAATTTTAGCTTTTCTTGATCTAATTCTCTCTAACGTTAAAATTAAGTTGGAGTGAATGGCATCAGAAAGTAATCTGCTGCTCCAAGAGCCTTTAGCAAGACAGAAAGCGTTATTCTCTTTAACCAGCACCTTTTCAGAAAGCTTGTCAAATTTAGTATGACTTTCACATATCTTGGAGTCAACACATTATCAAGCACACAAATGGAGCAGAATTGAAAATGGCTTTCTACTCACTGGTTTGGGAAATTGTGCACCAATTCATGTATAGTAATGCATATACTGGGATGTACTAAAATAAGGTAACATAATACCTTGGCTAAATATCTGAAAGCTTTTGTGGCCAAAAATTTCTCAATCAATAGTTGAGTAAAAAACTGAGCCATTTAGTTCTGAGTGCTTTTCCTCTGTATGTACCCAAGAAATTTGATTTCCAAAATATCAGCATGTGCTATCTCCCTGGAAGCATTCAGATTCTAGCCTATCGTTTTCAACAAGGCTTTTGGGAGTTTTTTGATGCTTGCTGTGTGGCAGGCCTGGTCTGGGCCCCATGCAATGAGAAACAGACCTGGATTCTCTGGTGACATGTTCCCTCTGCTGGGCCACTGCCTTCCCCCCTCTCTTCCCTGAAAACCCTTTTGGGTAAGAAGAGAAAATGGTTTGCCTGTTTTTCAAAGAAAACCAGAAAGCCTTTGGACCAATAATTCTGCAGCCCCTTTAGAGTGCTGAATTCTTCCCATGAAACCTGAGTGGAATCTGAGACTCTTCACCCTGAGGCTATCCAGTCTGTTGCTGGTTGCTCACAAATATAGCTACCAATTTCAGCTGAACAGGATCTTTAGTTATTTTAAGCAAAGACATCAGAAGGAAATAATAGGTTTCCACGTTAGTTCTCCATCAGGTATTTTCCTGCTAATCCCCACAGATATTTACCGTGAAAAAATTTACTTATTGCTCCTGTGCCAACTCCCAAGTGTTGGCATTGTCCAGCCAAACACTCCGTGTTTGCACTGGAGTTAGATTCAGCGATTCAGAGACTGTGGTGGTTACTAATCAAATTTTTGTCCAGAATATGTTTGTTTGTGTGTGTGTGTATGTTTCACTCTTAAGAGAATTACAAGGCAACCCGGAAAGATGTTGAAATGTTTGGTGTATAACACACACCCTGATGATGAGCTGCAATTAACAGCGCATTACTTTCTAGAAAAGACTTGGAGTCTGCCCTGCAGGTCAGAGTCAATAAAGACTGAGTTACTAACAATAGCCTTTCTCTGGCTGAAGCCTTGGACTTAACCCTAACTTCATCAGACCAGAGAAGAAGAGAATAATGCGAACAATAGGAGTCTTGAAGGTTGACTTGGGCCTAATGCGTGGAGGCAGTAAAAGCTGTCAGAGAGCTTGACTGATTAGCTCGCACTCCTCAGTCCCCAGTGCAGAGCACTAATGTTCCTGCCTCTTCTGAGCGGGCTGATGTGCCACCTGGGGTCAGAACTTATCAGCCTGTGGGGCTAATGTTTCAGGCGAGGCCAAAGTGCAGTCAATAATTTATACTGAAATTTTTGCTTAGATTCGCAAGGAAAGCAGGTTTTGACTTGAATTCCTCAGTCTGTCCAAGAAAGAAGTCTGAGCCAGCTTCAGATCTTCCTGCGATCATCACCGTTGTGTGTATTAATAATACTTAAGATGAACTTTAATTGAAGAAGAGAATTAAAGTCATCATGAATTATTTATTTAGCAGTTTAACATTTAGAGCCACGTTTCAGGAGTTTCCGAATCAATAGGCGAAATGGGAAAAGGAAACACCAGCAATTTTGAATTTATTAAAAAACAAAACCACCTCTAGAATGTAATAACCAGGTCAGGTTAAACTAGAGTGACTTCGGAAACTATTAAGTGTCCGTGGGGATCGTCGGTTTACAGGCTCTGAAATTGAGGTTCATGGTACTGAAAACGTGGAGAGAAATGTTAGGTAACATCAAGGACTCAAAGAGATACAAGTATCAGAGAGGAATTAGATTGCAGTTAGATGCCTTGAACATTTCATCTGGTTTGCAGAGAAACGTACCCAAAATTAGCTTACATGGCTGTGCGACTGTGTGCACGTGTGAGCATCTCTGTGCCCGTGTGAACATGCGTATTTACACATACAGAATACAGAAGTAGACAGGCAGCAGTGACACCGAGCCGGGCTGGTCAATCAATAACCAGCTAAGTTTTGTTCTGCTCCAGCAAAATGACGACTTTGCTCCAGTAAGTGCTAACAAAGGCCCTTTTACCTTCCCTCTGCTCCAGGAGAGGACTATTAGTCACACTTCATTAGGCTTGTTTACAGAAAAGAGCTGGTCTCTAAGCACGTTATTGAAATACTTGTAACTCTGTTGGGCTTTTTTTCTTTGCTGAAAGATAAGAACTTTGGAATGTGGAATGGGGGAGGGTGGGAGGGCAGCCTCTGGCCATTGTCAAGAAAACTGGTCGGTGCAGATGGGAATTGGAAAGACGGGCTGGCATTTAACCTTCTCTGTCTCCATCCCCAGGGCCTTGCTGCGGTGTCTCTCATTTCTGTTGTCACGGCACTGGGGAGCTTTAATTTTGCCTTTTGTAATTTAGACAGATGCCGGGCGTTCAGTTTGCTGTTCCTGAAAACTTGAAATGAGGTTTCCTTACTCTTAAATCGTCCAGAGAGGAGGCTTCAGTGACTTAGAACCACACTTCTCAATCGACTTTCCTAGTGAGTGATCGGATGAGGAAGTGTTTGCTTTCCACACTGAATGCATTAGGAAAGATCATTTTATATTGGCTGAAATTGGTGGTAAATATAGTAATAATAAAAGAAGACCTTAAGGTTGTAATTTGTAGTCCTTAAGATTCTAAAAGATAGATGTGCCACATCTACAGTTAGCCTGAGCACTAGGAATGCGGGAAAATCAGTGCCGATGCCCATAACTGCGGGTGCTTCACCTGGAAAGAATGCCGGGGACTTGCTGCTGGCCGTGCTGCTGAGTGTGGAATTCGCAGCATTTTGGCCTCTCCCCCATTCTTCAGTTTGTGACCTGGAGTAACACAGAGGACAGTAGAAGATGAGGAAGCCAGGGTACCTGTGCTGAGCGTGCCAGTGCCCGCGTTAAATGCTTTACATACATCACAATCTATTCAGTGTTCATATTATCCATACTGTTTTATAGATAAAGAAACTGAGGCTCAGAAAGGTTTAGGTCAGCTCAAGAAGCGGTGGCTACAAAGTGGGCTGTGAACCAGGTGGATCTGTCTGCAAAGCCATATTTCCAGGCTCTTAGGGTGCTCTATTCCATCACTCCTTTGTTCTCTCTTCCTCCCCAGCCCTCAACACTGACTGCAGACCCAACTTGATTAGAGTTAATTCCTTCGGCTTTCCCTACTACATCCTGAACCTGAGTCATACAGTATGTGGCTTCCTCGCAGGATTGTGTGAACTCCCTCCCACACTGCCTGCGGGCATGGCCACCTCCAGGTGAGCACAGGGAGGCTTACCTGGGACAGGAGCCCCATTCACCCTCTTGCCTTCAATTGTGAGGGTGCTGAGTCTAGGTTCTCTGACATCCACGTGCCTTGTTTCCTTTCTAAATTTGCAAAGATGGTGCCTTTCTGGTGACAGACAAAATGTGCCCTTTGCATGCCAAATACGTGCAGATCCTGCCCATCTACACATGCATACACAAAACACACACACGGAGTTGGGAGGCAGTTCCCCTGTTTTCAGCTGCTGTTATAAATTGCTATTTTAAATTTCAGTGAGTGGAATAATAGCAGAGTGATCATCTCCAGTAAATGTTGTTGGCCTTTGTAAAGCATGGCTTGTTCAGAGGCTTTGTGATTTACAGAGGACACAGCTGGTGGCCAGCAGAGCTGTAGGAATGTGTGCTCTCCTGGGCCCGGTGGAGCTAGAGATGAAAAGAGCCCAGAGCTGGCACAAAAGCAAATAAGCGCTCTGACTTTAAATAAAGCATCATAATTTATAGGAAGCCTGGCTCTTCAATCCCAGTGAGATACATGGATCAGTAGCGGCTTTTTGATGTGGAGCATAATTGTCAATTGGTTCCCACTGTTTCCTTGTATCTCAAGGACTGGGGATGGTAAGAAATTACTTTAAAACACAGTCCTGTAATCTATAGTTGTATCACACATATTTTGACAAGCAATTCAACAGAGTTTAAACCTGAAACTCTGCTAATCACGCACGACCTAGGCTGGTGCTGATCTGCAAGAGGTGGTGGGTTCGTGAGGAAGACAGGTGACTAGAGGTGTGGGGAAGAGCGCTGTCTCTCTCTCCCCTTTCCTTGTCTACCCTCCTCCCAAGGCATAGGAGATTTTTCATTCTTACATTTTATTTCCTTTGCATCTTTCAGTCTCATTCATCTCAGTAATGAGTCTGCCTTCCCGCCTCTCCTCCCTCCCCTTCCCCTGCCACTGGGGAAGGACTGAACAAGAAACAGGCTGCCTGCTACAGAAAATAGGGAGGTGGCTGATAGCTGTTAATGACTTCTCAGATGCAGAGCGTTTTACACCCTTCTTCCACGAGTACTTTCTTTTGTGGGGGAGTGGTGTGGCGAGGGAGTTTTTTGCCTTAAGGATATTATTTTTGTCAGGTTTTGCTCTTCACTCTCCCCGTTTTTTCCAGTTGAAGTAATGGCATCGCATCGTGGAGAGCCTGGGTATAGGAGTTGTTAGCTAAAAAGAGCCTGTAATTAATATGAAGTGCAGGAAATGACTGATTTGAAAGGCTGCGTTCTCTGAGCTGCTTATCTTCCCTGACATGCGAGCCTGACAGTGGAGTGAGTGCAGGCTGCTTCCCCCTCACTCTGGGAGACCCTGGCCAGGTGCTGTGTGCCTGGGGCCACTGGACGAGGCTGTCTCCTAAAATAACACTCTTAAGAAAGGAATGACTGTTAGAAGGTGATAACGTAAGAGCTGTGTCATTCATTATTAGGGCTCATGGTAGGCCTAGCTCAATAAATATTTATAAGGTACCTTTCCCAAATTTTCCAACACTTTTGTTTAAAGGGGGAAAAAAATCTCCTAACGAGCTGATAATAATAAAAGCTTGTGAGACTGGATTGGGGCGGGGAGCTGATTCTGTTACAGCTAGCATGGAACCTCTGTCTTCCTAGCAAGAAAGGGAGGAGGAAGGGAATGAGAACTCGTTCTGCTAGTCTAATGAGGAAGCTGCGCTTAAAGAAGGGAGAGGGCGTGAGGAACCTGTGGGCACTAGAAATCATCAGCTGAACTCATCAGATTTCACATGAAACAGTGGGTGCCTGACAAGGAACAGGAGAAAATCCAAGTTTAGAACTTGGCATCAGAAATCAGAGTGGTTGCTGTTGCTTATTTCCATGTCGCCAAGCCTCAAAGGAGGCAGCCACTTACTGGGAAGTTTAATCAAAGACAAGAAATGAAACCTCTTGGTACAAATGTATACAGACACATACTCTATACATGTACATACTCGGTTTGTGCATTTGAATCGCTTCAAATGTCTGTCTCAGGAGACTTTATTTCTTTTGTTTGGTTCCATCCCCGTCCCTCTTCAACCCTTGCATCCTGCTGTATATTGCCTGAGCCTTGGTGGACCACAGCCTGAGAACCATCCTGATGGGGGTGCAGGGGATGGCGGCCCAGTTCAGCCCAGTTCAGTGTCTCTGACTGGCTGTCCTTGCCGAAGCAAGCGCAGGGGGCTTCTCCTTCTGCCTCTATCCTCAGCCCTCCTCCTGCCCCCCGCAACGTGGTCGCCTCAGCCCTGTTCTCCTGACGGTCCCCAGGTAGGGGACTCTGGGCACTTTAGCAGAAACTATTAGAGGAACTGCCTGAGCAATAAGGAGTACATAGTGCTTTGGGAATAATGCAATATATGTATATTTTTTAAAGCTAGCCTCAAGCCATCAAAGGGCAGTGTTGCTTTAGGATCTGTATGTATGCCTGACTTCAAAGAAATGTTTTTGTTACCAGTCATGTTTAAAATTACTTTCTAAAGATCTCCATGTGATTTTTTTTTTAAATGATGCTCTTTGCTACCTAAAATATATATGATTACACCTATGACATTTTATAACTAGGAGACTTGCTAGAACATGTTCTGATGATTTAAAAGAAGTAAAGCATCTCTTTCTTCGGTAAACATTAATTGATCTTTAATGTTCTGTTTTGATTTTTTTTTTTAAAGTTATATCTTGGGCTCTCAAAGTTTTCATTATTGCTTGCTTAAACTTCGTAATGCTTGGTCAATGAAAATATCGTCACTGTCTACATACGCGGTGCAGGCTCCCATGCAAATGTAGGGGACAGCATTTTCGTGTTCCCGGTGGTGCCTTACAAAAGCCTTATTTCTGCTCCCTCTTCTTACCCACGGGACTCCTGAACAGGCCATTGTATTTTCTAGAAGTGGGAAAGGATAATGTTACTAGGGAAGCAAGAAAAAGAAAAGCAGCAAGAGCTTCTTTTAGCTGACCAGTCAACTGGATATTGACCACCTGTCTTCATGGGAAAGAAATAGATGGCAGTGAATAAGCGAGAGTCTAGTTTTCCAAGAAGCTCAATGATTTTCCCCAATCAATACAGCTCATCAGGCCTCAGAACAAAGGCTGCGGGGAGGTGACAGTGATGGAAGTGGCTGTGTGCTCTTTTGTGTATTAGACCATAAGACCCATGGGGAAACAAGGCTTCTTTAGCTGTTTTTTTAAGGGTTTATTCAGTGTCTTTAGGGGGGTAAATCCGTTCAGATTTTTTTTTAAAGATCTCCATAGATTGTATACTGATGAGCAAATGTACTTTTGAAAGAGATAAACACAGTCAAGTAAGAAAGCCTAACATCTTTTAAAATGTAGATTAGAACAGCATTTTGCCATGGCTTTTTGCTTTTTGGTATTGGCTAAGATTTCATTTTTTTATTTGTTATTTATGGATTGGGTTTAGATGAACCAAAAAGAATGTTTCAGTGCTCAGATTAACCTCTGGCAAATAAAGAATCATAACTATCCTCCCATAAACGAACCCTGTTCCTAATGTCCTGAAAATAACACCAGACTCTCATAGGAATGCTGAACTGTCATCTCAGAGGTTATAATTAACGTAGATAGAGTGATGCCAACATATTCCAGCCTCCGACAGAGAAGATCTATCCAAACCAGTAATTTTTAGCCCTTCCGTCCTTTCATCTTTAAGCTCACTGTGCTTTCATGAAGTAGTACATTAACACCAGAGCAGTGTGTCTCTGGGGTTTATGGCTGGGGTGGTGGCACACGAGGGCATAAAGTGTTTCATTACACTTCCTTTTGTTAGTACTGCCCTATCTCCCGAGCTCCACTGCTGTACACTATTTATTCAGATAAAGTCCAGTGTTCAGGGTGACTAATCGCTGCACTGTGTTCCAGATGGTTTGATTACAGGATGTGGTTAAAGTGACTCTTCAAACATTCAGCCCAGCGGTAGGGCTCTTTAAAAAAAAAATACTGCATTTTATGGTCATGTGATAACACTTACTTTTCTTGTCCTGGTGCTCCCTATATGCTTGGCATGGGAAATGGGAAAGTCCCTCTGCTTTTTGGCTGGCAAGTATTTTATGGGCAACCTTAGTTGTAAATTTTAAATTTTCCCAAATAATTATAAACTCACAAACTTTGTCCTTTGAAGAAGGCTCTGTCCGAAGCTGGAACAACAGATAAATGTACAGTACAAGATTGAGCTTTTTAAAAAGGACCAGCATTGAATATAACAGAGTGACAACAACAAAATATCGGGGGGAGGGAGTTCCAAACAAAGGAATGGTGATAAATCACACCTTGTACAATAGCCACATTGTGTAAAAATGTAGGGTAATATGATATCCAAAATATATGAACTTTATCCTGTATTCGTGAAACCAGAGTATTGCAGCATTTTTATTGTCGCTAATGTTTCACTAGAAAAAAGTACATAAAAGGAAAGAAATGTGTTAATTTAAAAAAAAAGAGATTATGGCATAAATGGGTTACAATTCGGTGTTATTAGAATGAAGTTTCTGTTTTCTGCTTGAGTGCACACCAAGTCCATCCAGATGTGGTGGTCTGAATAAGAGTTCAAAAAACTTCCGTCTGATTCCAAATTCAGCATTTGCAATGCTTGGCAAAGACTTCTGTCCCAGGGAGGAGGCACTTTAAAGACTCTGAAACAGTCTTTAAACTGTAACGCAAACAGAGTTATGCCTATCCACTGGGAAATCAGGCATTTACCCAGTTCTTGAGGAAACAGCTTCACAAATACCAGAAATAATAATTCATAAACCACATTTATAACATCTTGGGAGCAAAATCTTTCCACAGAGAATGTCTATCATCTATAAGCTAATAGGGGATTGTGCCTATTGAAAAAGTATGATAATAGAGAAAAGAAGTCACTGAGTAGGATTCAGTCTAGACTGTCTCTCATTGGTTCCCGTGTAGTTAGTTCCTGAGTGTTTGCTGAACTCTCACTGTGAGCTGGACCTGTGCTCCCAGGGCCTGCGCTCCCAGGGCCTGTGGGTGCAGACACCACTCCTGTTTTTAAGGAATGTCATCTGGTTGGAAGAGATAGGCTTACTGTGTATATGAGTGGAGTAAAATGTGAAGGGGACATCAGGGTAGGACAGATGGTCTCACCGGTGTCCAGATGTGGTAAGAGTATTGAGTTAGGTATTCCTGGTGGGAGGAGATCCTTATTGTCATTCAGGGTCCCAGATGAGGGAGACGTGGCCGCCTTCAGCTTGAGGCCTTCACAGTCATGGTAGTCATTTCCATCGCAGCAGCAAGAAAGGGAAAGAGAGCGGAAAACATGTATGGGAGGTTCTTAGGGGCCAGGCCTGGAGGTGGCCTGTGGTGGTTCACTCACTTCCCCGTTGTGGGACTCGGTCACACGGTCGCATTGAATCGATAGGGCAGCTGAGAAAAAGTGTAGCTCTGAACCCAGAGTGGGGAGGCAAACACGGCTCCTTGCGAGTGAGAGAACTGTGCGTGCGGTGCCCAGGTGACCTGGGAGAGAGTGACCGTCTTCTGGTGGTCTGTGCATGATTGAGGGGAGGGTTCATAGAAGTGACACCCTTTGAATTTGTCTCCATTTGCTCCTAATTTATTAGGAACTTTAACTTTCCTTGAGGATTTGGACGAAGGCATCTTCAAGGTTTCTTTCAGGGGAGTTAAAAGTGTGATATGCAGAACAGTTGAAGAAATTTGTCTAGGCCGGAGGGGGGAAAGAAGAGAGGAAACCAGAGGTGAGGAGAATGACAACATGGTCACTGTGCCTGCCTGGAGGAAAGAAAGGCAGGCAAGGGGACATGGGCGGACTGCCTGTGCTATCAGAAGGCATGGCCAGAACCAAGGTATTCAAAGACAAATTTAGTTTAACATAAGGAACAACTTTCTAACAAGATGGCTGGAAAATAACCGGGCAGTCCTGAATGGGTGCTGGTGAAATCCTCTATAAGTGATGAAGCTGGAGGAAAAAGGGACACACGCAGACACACACACACACACACACACACACGTACTGAGGGCTTTGCACCAGCAGTTGGCTTTCTCATCTCATAGCTATGTGTCACTGGGGCTTTGGTCCATCATGGTCCTCTTAGTCTCGTAGTACCTTGCAACCGTAAGGCTTCCACTCTAATTACTGACTTTGTGCAACTTGCACATTACTGACTCGGATTCCCAGTGTAAATCCCTGTTTGGTTGCCTCTGCTTCAGGTGCTCATCTCTGGACCAGTCAGATGAGGTCAGGGTTAGGATCACTGATCTAGGAGTCTGATCACCCAAGGCTGCCCTCTGAGCAGGGACTGTGGGCAGGGCAGGCACTATGAACATATCACATCCAGGGTCTGGTCTAGTCTAATGGGATGGCCTAAGGGGCCTGCTCTGTAAATGCAGGTAATGTGCAAAACTATGCTTCCAATTCTGGATTATAGTGAATGCCTGTGTCTGGTTTGTTTTAAGATTGCAGACTCTTGAAGTACACAGATTGGGTGGAATTCCAACTAAAACATGGTTGATTCCATAGCCCCAAAGAGGTACCTAATGTGTACCCCATAGACACACAGTAAATGTTTGATGCGCTTGAACACCTCCCTGGAAACTCTATACTGAGGAAATAACGGAACACTGTGACTGGAATCCTTATAGATCTCAGGGCTTATTTGGCTTCTATAGGTAAGAGGCTGAGGTTATGTAATAAAGACCTTGTTCTTATTAAATGTTATGTAGGTAATATGCCTTTGGGGGCAGCATCAGATTCTGTATCCATATCTGAGACAAAGTGTTAACAGTACAAAGAAGAAAAACCATGTGTGGTGAGCACAGTCTCAAACCATCCATTGTACTGTTCACCTGCAATTCTTACTTTATTAGTAATAAGCCTCAGATATATTTCAAATATAAAATGCTGCAGTGCAGGCATCAGTTCCTTGAGAAAGACCATGTCCAGTCCATGGGTGGAAAGGGGAGGATAACAAGCCTGTTGGAATACTTGCAAACATGAAGATCAAAAGGACTCGCATAGTGTCCTTAGCACCTGCCTCACAGGCCAGGTGTTTGAAAGAATAAATGTGCATTAAAATAACATTAAATTTTTTGGAATAAATGTATACTTATTTCCAATTTATATAAGATAGTGAGAAATATAACTTTATGCCCAGATTTATAAAATTCAAATTTGTACTCTTAAAGGACTAATTTTCAACTTGGACATTTGTATAGTAAGTGTAGTCTGCTTTCTATGACCATGGGTTACATAATGTTCAAGATTTTAAGATTTCAGCAAAATGATCAAACTGTCACGTTTTAGAGCTAACACACCACCTTTCCCCTTGGCCCTTCACAATAGGGTGTCATCTAAACATAGACTTTCTTACAAAGAGACAAGATGCTGTGTAGTTTATATGAGAAACATTCCTTAAGCCTTCATTCCTATAGAAAGCGGCAGATTTGGCTGTGGAAACGTGTGTGTGTGTATATTCGCATGTGAATTCTAGGCAGATTTAAATACTCTGTGGCATTGTGAAGCGGCTTGTACATATAAAGAAAGATAGAAACAAGCACACGTATTTAATTATCATTGCTGGATGGAGGTTATTCAGAGTATCTCCCTGGGAGTAGAACATTTTAAATATGGAGTGCTTCTGGAAAAATAAGGGTGACTTGTTTAGGCCTTTTGAAGTTGAAAATGGACTGTTCTTTCCAGGATTTTATTTCCTCCCAGTGCAAATCACAATAGCATCACTTGTCCCTAGACAAGCGGTCTGCCTATGTGGCTTCTAGAAAGAGTAGCAGGAGATGTGAATGGTTTTATAGTGTGGAAGTTGCAAGTGCAGTTCAGCCTTTGCGACAGCTTCAACCAGCAGCCCCGGTAACCGGTGACTGCTTGCTGTGGGTCCCCGCGTCTCCCCGGCCGCAGGCTTCCCGGCGCCTGCTTTGAGAGCGCGAACTCTGTTCTGAGGGGACTGGCGCGGCGTGGGTCGGGTGGGGAAACAGCGCGGCCAGGCAGACGTCGGCTGTCCTGGCTCGGCCGGCCCGCGTTGGGGCGAGGAGCCCGTGCGGACCGCGGGGCGCCCGGCGCCCCGGGGCGCGGGGTCGCGGGGTCGCGGCTTCGCCTCCGCCGGGCGCGGCTCTCCCGGCCGGCTAAGGCTCCCGGCCGCCCTCGGCCCCGCCAATCAGACGCTAGCGTTCGCGGCGGGCGCTGGCCAATCCGCGGCCCGCGTTCGCTGGAAACGCGAAGCCCTTAGGGGAAAAGCAATAACAAAAGCCTTTCACTGCAGACAAATGTTAAGTGTCTGTGCAGACTTTTCCTGTTTTTAATTTTATTACTGCAAGAATGGAGGGTTTGTTGTTTCTTTCATGTTTCCTTTCAAGTAATTTTAATTATACATTTGTGCTACATCAGGGACTCCAGAACGCAGCGATCCAGCCTATTGCATCTAAAGCTAAAATGCAGTAACCTGCTGGCGATACAGATATATTCCTGCACTGTAAATGTAGCTGACATGCTAAAGAATTTTAAGCAGCTGCAAAGGTCCTTGACACCACACACAGTGCCCCAGAGAGCAGATGATGAGAAAACCAGCTCAGTCTTCCTCTTGGCCTCCTCTCCCACCCCCTCCCCTTTCCTGAAGGGATGTGCTCATAAAGAATCCTTTCCTCCAATTGTTCTGTCTTGTGCACATTTTGCCCAAATGCCTAATTACCATTGATTTTCATCGCAATATGAATTTTTATACTCAGTGGTTTAAAAAAAAAGTCCTGAGGGAATTTCAGTGGAATCAGACGTGATTTGAGGAAATGCTTGCTTTGCTTCATCCTGGCCTTTCCCCTGCTAGCCTATTGCTACAACGGGCAGAATTTACCCTGAGTAAATTCAGCTGTTGCCTAAGTAATAGCAACATCGACCATATGGGAAACAATTTTAAAATCTCCTTTTGAGACCTTTGAAAGAAATTCTTCCTCCCCACTACTTGAGTCCCAACCATTCAAACATTTTACCTGCTGTTAAAAGGTTCCCAAGGAAATGAGTCTTACCTTGTGAGGTTTCCCTTACCGTAAAGGAGCTCAGTACAGGTTTTTTGTAAAATTCAAAATGGCAGTGATAACTCAAGAGAGCAAACCAGCTACAAGTGGACTTTGAGTAATGTCCTCTGGTGTTTCCAAGAAAGAATGGGAGTAGGTGCAGAAAAGAAAACAAAGGCTCACTTAAGTATTTCATTTCCTTACCCTAATATTTTATGTATGTCTCAAAAATCCAGGTCCTATTAAAACACGCTTTAAAGGAGTGATTTTTAAAAAATATGGCGCTAGTCCTCCAGAGAAATAGAGAGGATGTTATATTTTGTTTCTCTGTGACATTTGGTATACTAAGTGCACTTAAGTTTAGTGATTCACAGATGCAGTGCTAAATTAAATTGTCTGTCTGCAAAGCAGTTGGGAAAAGCAGAATGGCTTGCAGGAAACAAGTGTGTTGGTTTTGAGATTTCTCTTCTAATCCTCTGTGGCAAATGCTTACCAAAGTTGATTCTAAAGATAACCCCAAGAGCAAATCTATTGTGCACATTTATTTTCTTAAGAGGGCTATTTTAGGAGTCCTTAATATGAAACAAGACCAAACAGTGAAACAGATACCATAGCAAGGCTGATTATTGTCTCACAAAGTCAAAGAGGGGAGGATTAGGAAAGAGAAATCATAGCTGATTGTCTGCTATCTGGACTCTAAGACCCTACTTTTCCCTCTATGCCTATTTTTATATACCTGCATAATTTTTTCTTAATATTTAATAAAAATCCCCATTACTTTATGCTGTTGAATTGGAAACAAAACTGATTGCTTTCAGTCACCTTCTGGTTTAAGCACTGGTAACTGGCGCTTAGTTTATGTTGGCTGCTTGCCAAACGAAAGCAATTATGTGTAATAATAGAAAAATTAAGAGGTGAGTGTTGCTGTTTTACAGCAGGACATGGCAAAAACCATTTCCTTCTGTCAGCAGTATCTTGATTACACTCTCGCACACAGTCTCACCCTTTGGTACCACGTGCGCACGCGCACGGATGCGCGCACACATGCACACTCACATTGTTTCCTGTGGGTTTTAACTTGAGGTCACCGAAACCAGAAAGAGGAAGGATGCAAACCACAGTTTTTGAAAGCAAATTGGAATAGAACTTTTCTGGTAAAAAATAGTGATAATAAATGAACTGGAAATAGAGTAATCCCTGCTAACCATGATCCTTTTTCTTCCCCCCACCCCCCCCACAGGTGTCCTAGTGGTCAATGTCACGTGGAGGAACAAAACTTACGTGGGGACCCTACTGGACTGCACCAAGCACGACTGGGCCCCTCCCAGGTACAAAGAGTCTTTTATCTCTCTCCTCTTTCCTCTCCTTCCCCTATCCTCTCTTTGCAAGGAAACTAGAGACAGAGATTAATAATACATAAAAGTCTGCCTGTAATTGAAACCAGCCAAAGGAGAAATGAACAATTCAGGACTGAACACAGTAAAATGCAGATGCTGGATTTCTTTTCTATCAGAAGTTCTCTACTCCCCACCCCTTCTCTCTCTTCTTTGTTTTCTTCTTTTCTCAAAATGGGAATTTGAACTGGATTGGAAGCTAGCTACCTGAGCTGTTTTCCTTTCGTTTTCTGAGAAAGAATATAAGCCCTTGGTAGCCTGTTCCTTTGCAGGTGTTGGAAATTGTCAGTGGAAGGATAGGGTCTCTTTTCCTTGGCTGGGCCCAGCCCTTAAGCTACTGGGGTGTTGACTCCTTTGACTGCTCTTTGCTGCATTGTGTGCCTTGTGATTTCACCTGGCATTTTACAGGATGCTCATTTTGACATCTGTTACTTGCTTCCCTAGGTTTTGTGAGTCACCGACAAGTGACCTGGAGATGAGAGGGGGCCGGGGCAGAGGGAAGAGAGCGAGGTCTGCCGCAGCTGCCCCGGGCTCCGAGGCCAGCTTCACGGAGTCCAGAGGGCTGCAGAACAAGAACAGAGGGGGGGCCAATGGGAAAGGGAGGCGGGGCAGCCTCAATGCCAGTGGACGAAGGACACCCCCAAACTGTGCCGCCGAGGACATCAAAGCCAGCCCTTCCTCCACCAATAAAAGGAAAAACAAGCCTCCGATGGAGCTGGACCTGAACTCCAGCTCCGAGGACAATAAGCCTGGGAAGCGTGTGCGCACAAATTCCAGAAGCACTCCCACCACCCCTCAAGGGAAACCAGAGACTACTTTTTTGGACCAGGGCTGCTCTTCTCCAGTGTTAATCGACTGTCCCCACCCAAACTGCAACAAAAAGTACAAGCACATTAACGGCCTGAGGTACCACCAGGCTCATGCACACTTAGACCCAGAAAACAAGCTAGAGTTCGAGCCTGATGGCGAGGACAAGATCTCGGACTGTGAGGAGGCGCTGAGCAACGTGGCGCTTGAGTGCAGCGAGCCAAGCACAGGTGTATCAGCTTATGACCAGGTGAAGGCGCCAGCGTCCCCTGGCACTGGGAACCCCCCTGGAACCCCCAAGGGAAAGAGAGAACTGATGAGCAATGGCCCGGGTTCTATTATCATTTCTAAAGCTGGGAAGAATTCTGGCAAAAAGAAGGGCCTTAACAATGAACTGAACAACCTTCCGGTAATCTCCAACATGACGGCCACATTAGACAGTTGCTCAGTGGCAGATGGCAGTTTGGCTGCCGAGATGCCTAAACTGGAAGCAGAAGGATTAATTGACAAGAAAAATTTGGGAGATAAAGAAAAGGGCAAAAAATCTAACAATTGCAAAATGGACAAAAACCTTTCTAAACTAAAAAGTGCCCGGCCCATCGCCCCTGCCCCAGCCCCCACTCCCCCACAACTAATTGCTATACCTACCGCAGCCTTCACGACCACCACGACGGGGACCATTCCCGGGCTGCCCTCCCTCACGACAACTGTCGTTCAGGCTACACCAAAGAGTCCTCCATTAAAACCCATTCAACCAAAGCCCACAATTATGGGAGAGCCCGTCACCGTGAACCCCGCTCTGGTGTCACTCAAAGACAAAAAGAAAAAGGAGAAGCGGAAGCTAAAGGACAAAGAAGGGAAAGAGACGGGAAGCCCGAAAATGGATGCCAAGCTGGGGAAACTAGAGGACTCCAAGGGGGCCGGCAAAGACTTACCTGGGCATTTTTTAAAGGAGCATCTCAGCAAGAATGAAGGGCTGGCCAATGGGCTGTCGGAGTCTCAGGAGAGCCGCATGGCCAGTATCAAAGCCGAGGCCGATAAGGTCTACACTTTCACGGACAACGCTCCCAGCCCTTCCATAGGGAGCGCCTCGAGGATGGAGTGCAGCACTCTGGTGAATGGGCAGGCGCCACTGGCACCCCTGCACGTGTTGACCCAGAATGGCGCAGAGACTTCGGCCGCCAAGACGAGCAGCCCGGCCTATTCGGACATATCCGACGCTGCTGACGACGGCGGTTCTGACAGCAGGTCGGAGGGCATGAGGTCAAAAACCAGTTCCCCTTCAGATATCATTTCTGGCAAAGATGGTGTCGTAAAAGGGCATTCTGCAACTGCAGCACAATCATCTCAACTGAAAGAGTCCCATTCTCCCTATTACCATGGCTATGATCCCTATTATTCCCCAAGTTACATGCACCCCGGACAGGTCGGCGCCCCTGCAGCTGGGACTAGCGGCAGCACGCCGGGAATGAAGATCAAGAAGGAGTCTGAGGAAGATGCCGAAAAGAAAGACAAGGCCGATCAGTTAGATGCTAAGAAAGTGGACCACAGTTCTGTGTCCTTACAGCCCCAGCACCAGTCGGTGATCACCCAGAGACACCCCGCCCTGGCCCAGTCACTTTATTACGGCCAGTATGCCTATGGGCTCTACATGGACCAGAAGTCTCTGATGGCCACCAGCCCTGCCTATAGACAGCAGTATGAGAAGTACTATGAGGACCAGAGGCTGGCAGAGCAGAAACTGGCCCAGACTGGGAGAGGCGAGTGTGAAAGGAAAAGTGAGCTCCCCTTGAAAGAGCTGGGCAAGGAGGACAGTAAACAGAAAAACATGCCATCGGCCACAATCTCAAAAGCTCCCTCTACTCCAGAGCCTAACAAAAACCATTCTAAACTAGGGCCGTCAGTGCCTAATAAAACTGAGGAGACAGGTAAATCACAGCTTCTCTCCAATCACCAGCAGCAGCTTCAGGCCGACAGCTTCAAAGCTAAGCAGATGGAAAACCACCAGCTTATTAAGGAGGCTGTAGAAATGAAATCTGTCATGGACTCTATGAAGCAGACAGGTGTAGACCCAACCTCGAGATTTAAACAAGTAAGATTGTGGAGCGTGGCCCCAACAGAGAGAGCACAGTCTGACACTTGTACATGTCTGGGCTTGATCTGGTTAGACTTGTGGCACAGGAAAGAAACTGACCTTAGGATTTTTTCCTCTTCCCTTGAAAAACATCTTAAGATTCTTAGGAGTTTCATGTAACTGTAAAGTGCACATTACTCACTATTTTCTTGTCATGTTGTGTAGTAAAAGGACTGTGGGCATGCGCTTTGCAGACTTGTGTTCCATGCCACTCACTCACTCCATGACTCTGACAAGGTCCCTTAATTTCTCACTTAGCATTCCACTACGGGGCTGCTGAATTCCCTTCTGACCTTCAGATTCTGAATCTGATCTCTAAATTATTATTATTTTTTTTTTTTTTACAAATTTCCGAATTTCTACTGGCATCTTCTCAGACTATTAAAACTGGGTCCCTAAATTCACATTTCCTATTCGTCGTTTTAATAAAATTTGGGGCCCACCTGTCTTTGACGCAGGGTCTGAGATGCCTACATTTCTGTTTTATCCTCTGTGTGAGGTGCCCTGGAGCAGAGCTCAGTGCTGAGCACATGTGGGGAGAACGAGGAGGGGTGGGGGATGGGCCTCAGCAGCCGTCCTAGAGCCCAGTGCTCAGCCAGCCTGAGAACACCTGAAAATTGGTCACCATGAAACCACCATGTGCTAGTGCTTTCTGTCACAGCTTAGACATCCTGACTCACTGCAGCGCCTGAGCATCAATACTGGTATTTCCCAGCACCACACACCCCCACCCCTGCCCCATGCTCCAGACCCCTGTGCATTGGAGCAAGAATCCTTCCCCCACGTACATTTCTGCCCAGAGTTGGAGTTTAGGCCCAACTGTGAATGTTCCCTTAGGGCCTAGGTGCCCAGTGGGTTTATGTCATGAATGGCTTGCGGGTCACAAAGGCCATTTAGAGTTCTCACGTGGCCCACTTCCATGCCTAAATCAGGCTGTCGCTTCATAGGGCTGCATTAGAACAATACGATTTGGGGGGTTTATAAATGGCTTTGTTTTTCCAATAGAGAAGCCATAATGTGTGCTATTAATTTGAAATTTTGTTTTGATTAAGATGTTAGCACATAATGAGAAGTGAGCCAATATATTAAGCCTCATCTGCAGTAGATGAAGAAAATGTATTAGGAAACCAAGAGTTTTTCCTCCTCAGTGATGTTAATAGCTATAGCAATTACTTAAATTTACTATTATTAGCTTGAGTTGGAGTTTTAAATATTCTTTTTACCTATGCAAGGTATTAAAGGGAAAATGAGGATTGGATTAAATATGTCTGAGGATGTTATTTAATGTTGAGAAATGACGTTTAGGGCCCAGCTCTGAGTTCTAACTGACCTTAGTTTGAAACCCATCTTCACAACTGGGCAGGAGTGTGACCTTGATATTGCTTGAACTTTACAAACTTTGGTTTTGTCTTCTGTACAAGGGATCAGTAATAATCCCCACCTCAGACATTATTACTTTGTGAGAGAAGGAAATAAAGCTATTAGCAAAATGCCTAGCACACAAATAAATGTTAACTTAATACTAGAGTAGTGCTGTCACAATGATAAATAAGTTTTCTTAAAAATGGAAATTTTAAAACAAATCTGTTCTGTTTTCTTTTTACAAATCAGGATCCAGATTCAAGGACATGGCATCATTACGTATACCAGCCCAAGTATCTGGATCAGCAAAAGTCAGAAGAACTTGATCGAGAGAAGAAATTAAAAGAGGACAGTCCAAGGAAAACTCCTAATAAAGAGAGTGGTGTGTCCGGCCTTCCTGTATCATTAACGAGCATCAAAGAGGAGCCCAAAGAGGCCAAGCGTCCTGACTCTCGATCAATGGAGGAGAGCAAGCTGAAGAATGATGATCGAAAGACTCCTGTGAATTGGAAAGACTCTCGGGGAACGAGAGTGGCCGTGTCCTCGCCCATGAGTCAGCATCAGTCGTACATACAGTACTTGCATGCCTATCCTTACCCACAGATGTACGACCCCAGCCATCCTGCATACCGGGCTGTCTCTCCCGTCCTAATGCACAGTTACCCTGGTACGTGTTGTGGCTTCTAACTGTATTGGAGGGAAGAGGCTATGTTCAAATATTAGCTGTTACTATAAAAACTCAAGATAAATTAGAAGCTTTAGGTATGACATTTGTTTTGCTTGTGTTTATGCTGCTTAAAGTCCCAAAGATGAAACAGATTTAATACAAGATTTTTTTTAAATGAAATGTCAAAAATCCTCCGCTATAGTTTCCATAGTCTCTGATGTCTTCTATAGCTGGTAGACTGACAAATACTTTATTGCCTATGAAAATACTCTAAGCACTTACTGTCATAATCATTATAGTTACTATTGCTTTCACTTAAGCGGACACATAAAAGTATGAAATGGCTGTAAGCTCAATGCTGTTTATAACCTCCGTTCATCAGGATGAATTAACTGGGAGAAGAAAATCGGAGAACCTAGGTACAGTTTAACGATGATGTAGCTCATCCTTAATGTAGCCCCCTATTTTAAGATCTCTGACTCTTATCCCAAATTCATGTGACGCCAATGATTTTTTTTTTAAAGATGTAGCCCATAACTTGATATGGCATTTGTTGTTTATCTGCAGGGGCCTATCTCTCCCCAGGATTTCATTATCCTGTTTATGGGAAGATGTCAGGGAGAGAAGAGACGGAGAAAGTCAGTACCAGCCCTAGCATCAGCACGAAAACAACCACTGAATCTAAAGCGCTGGATTTGCTCCAGCAGCATGCCAGCCAGTACCGCAGCAAGTCTCCTGCTGTAAGCCTCCTTTTGCTGTTGCTTACAAGTGCTTTGTTGCGGGGGAGAAAGGGGGTCAAGCTAGACAACAGTCTTGAAATATAAATGCTTTTGGAACCCAGCTGTGATTTCAGGATGCTGTTTTATCCTAATACATAAAGAATGGAGTGTCAAAAGTAAGATACTTTTACACGAGGGAAAATTATTGTTAAAGCGTGTATGGTGATAGCAACCTTTTCTTTTCTGCTGCAAAGTCTAGTATACCTTGCTTACCTGGGAGGATGCTTGTTAGGTGGAAATTTAAATTCATAGGAACCAGTGTTTGGTGTGAAATATTTCTGATAAAACTTTGAGAAATTAGGTAACGGAGAACTCTATTGTATAGCATCCTTTTAAGCAAGCAGTTCAGAGGCCATAAACTGTTAACCTATTGGGAAAATCAAGATTTTAAAAAATGCTTTCTTTTGGGACAGCTTTTAAAAATCACATTTCACATACAAATTCAGATGCTCTCTTTCTCTTAAGATAATAGAAAATCGGGTCCAAAATGACATGGCAGTAATTGATGGGAACAAGTAGCTGCACATAGGCAGTATGTCCCACTCCCACCAATGTAAGCATGCATGTGAATAGACCCTCCCAGCCTGCATCACTCATCTTTGTTGTAAGCTTGGCTTCTGTAGAGATTTGAGTTTTCTACTCCTGCTGTTGACCGTTGGTATTCACGTGGTCAACGTTCGTGGTGGGGGTTCCATCATGAGCAAAGCTGAGGTCCCATGACATGTAATAGCTGTTAAGTTTATTCAGGCACTAATTGGAGTCTTGCCAGTGTGCAGCTCAGATGCAAGAGTGAGTCACTTGGCTAAGGAGTGAGGACTGCATCTGCTGTTTTTTGGCCTTGACTCATTGTCGTGTCCCTGTAACTCCATAGAAGTAGTACAAGTGTGTGTCTTTGTGAAAGATAGCTTTCCCCCCCAAAAAAGCCACTGCTAGTTGTAGAGACTGTTATGAAGAGAGACTGAAGACAGGCTATGATGGTTCTTAGCTAGAAAAGAAGAGTTTAAAATAAATTAAAATACAGTATCTGTGATATGAATGAATCCGCCAGAGACTCTATAAAGAAACTTAGAAAAGGTGATCTGTGAGTCTTTTTCTGTGAGTCCTCTTAAGTACAAAGATTTTTTGATAAACAAAAAAGAGAACTTTAGAGCAACAGTGGTTACATTCTAAAAGGTAGAAATGCATAGGAAACACACTTTCCTTAACCAAATTATGATTTGGGAGAATGGGAGCTTCTCTATGAGTGTTTAAAATGGAGAGATTCAGAATGCGGGCATATACTTTAAATTGGCATATAATATTAGGATGTATATTTTCAGTAGAGAAAATGGATACAGAAATGTTTACAATTAAGAGATAGGTTCTACCCACAAAATATAAATGAAATGAAAGTATAATTAGAAATTTGACCTTAAAGAAATCTCCGAAAATACTTCTTTTCCTTGATCCATATGTACAAGTTGTTTCTGGGAGGATAGCGGGTGGATTCTCGACCTGCAGTTATGAGTGAAATAGAAGTCCTCTTATTTCAGTCCTTTGAGGAAAACGTTGATTGGTACTGCTTGGCTTACTTTGGGTAGAGTAATCGTTTAGTGTTGGCTTAATCCCAACTGAAACTAATGCCTGTCTTTTGAAATTATCTTCAATTAATAAAGAATCCTAAGTGTCTCTGTGTCTACTTTTTAATCAGTAACAAAGGGGGTTTAGTACTCCTACAAGTTGTTTTTCGGAGATTTAAGGGGGGAAAATTTCTCTTTTCTGTCGCAGCCTGTGGAAAAGGCCACAGCCGAGCGGGAACGGGAAGCGGAGCGGGAAAGGGACCGCCACTCCCCCTTCGGCCAGCGGCACCTGCACACGCATCACCACACCCACGTAGGCATGGGCTACCCACTCATCCCAGGTCAATACGACCCTTTTCAAGGTCAGCAGCTCCATCGTTATTGTGTCTTTGTCCATTCTGCTTTGAAAACAGTTGCTAAAACTGCCTTTCAAATCTTAAAATAAAAATACTGAGCTTTGAGTTAACATTAGCTCTGGGAATGGTTTTTAACACTTATTTCCTAGTATTTTTTAGTGACACAGTTAAGGCTGTTCCCACATCTTTGTATTCTATTGAGACGTGAAATGGCTACCACTTAATAATTGTCACTGGTTGATGTTATCGGAGACTTACTGTTATCTCACAGACTGAGGGTGGCGGCCTGTGTCTGGGGCACTGAATATAACAATCAGAAGATCAGATATCTACTTCAGGGAAATTGTAGAAAAAAAGGGAGGGACAGTGGGAGGCTTTGAAATTACTCGCCCTGATTCTGCGGGCCTTTTAAGTTGCTCTATTCCCATGGAAGTAATGGAATTAACATGATCAGGTTTAACACTTTTTAGAACCTAATTCAAGGGCTCTTCACAGCCCTTCACTGCTGTGACTCTTTCACTAAAGATGAGCTTTGAGAAAGAGAAACATATTTTAAAAGCCATAGAATTGATGTGAGGGGTCTTCGGTTTGTGACGTGGTAGTTGAACATGTATTTGGCCCATCTCTGTCGCCTCATGGGGGTGGGTGGTGGCACCATCTTTACCAACAGATACATTTGCTAGGATCTTGCTTTCTTAGTTGGCTTGGGCTGCCATGGCAAAATGCCACAGCTTATATCACATTAAGCAACAGAAATTTATTTTCTCACTGTTCTAGAGGCTGAGAGTTCCAGATCAGGGTGCCAGCAGGGTCAGTCTCCGCAGAGGCTTCCCTTTGCAGCTTGCAGGTGGCCACCGTCTCGTTCTGTACTCATGTGACCTCTTCCTTGTGCATGTGCGGGAGGGTAGGGGGGTGGAAGAAAAAGAGAGCTCTGGTGTCCCCTCTTATGAGGATACTAATCCTGCCATATCAGGACCTCACCTTCACGACCTCATGTAACCTGAATTACCTACTTATAGGCCCTGTCTCCAAGTACAATCACACTGTGGGTTAGGGCTTTTTATTTCTTATTTCGGGGAGACACAATTTAGTCCATAGCACTTGCCAAGGTGCCTCTTACCTTTCTATATGAATATAAAGTAAAATGATATGTTTGAAGGTATTTCCAAAAATGGGAAGTGATAAACAAACGTGAAGGGGTCATTTTTATTTATTTAACTCTTGTTACTTGGTGTCAACTAATGATGTTAATAGAGAGCATCTCTGTTTCCTAAACAACTTATATTGAGTGTGAGAAGAACTTGGAAAGAAACGAGTTTTATTTCTAATGCATTATGTCTATATAAAAATAAAGTATATATGTATATATATATATATATATGAACAGGAAATCTTACCACTTTCAAGATATTATTGTTACTGTAATGTCTTAAGTTATTAATACCTCTGGAAAAAGAAAATATATCCAAATAAAGGACATAGAAGGGGAGAGGGTAATCTTCCCTAGGTTTGTGTTTGTTTACTTTATTTTTCCCCAATACTGTTTCCTATAGAATTTAAAAAGAATTCTCTATTAGGCAAATTCATGCCATTTGGAGCTATTACAATCTCTGACTGCTACCTTTGTCTTGCAGGGTAAAAGTTAAGAATATTTCTAGGTTTGATTCACTGATTCCATGTACCTTATGGAATGCATCGTGTTCAATCACTGGGGAAAATGTTAAAGTGATAAAAGTTATTATGAAAGTATTGTATTCTAAGCAAATAGCATGCCGCTTCTATAATTCACTGTGACTTTTGATTCCTGTTGTTACCTGGTACCTATTATTTCTCCTGAGCTTCCTATTCAGGAATGCATGCAAACCATTTAGCACCACACAGAGCCAGAGAGATGGAATGCTATATCCTCTTTGAATAGCTATTAAGAAAACCACAGAGTATTTGATAAAGGGATACATATTGGATAGACCAAGTTGTTTGCTCTCTGTCCTTGCTGCATGAAACATTTCTTGTGTGTTTAGGAAAGGACACATGGCTGCTCCTGGGTCTGCAGCCTTTGCCACTGGGCCTGTGTCTACTCTTACCTTTCTAAATGTCACAGAACCTGTACATTTTTCCCCCCATTAGGCTTGACCTCTGCTGCCCTCGTTGCCTCTCAGCAGGTGGCTGCCCAGGCATCTGCATCTGGGATGTTTCCTGCACAAAGAAGGTAAATATCCTCTATATTTTGAATTGCTTTTCTAAATAGAGACATGTCGATAGTCAGGAGGAAGCAAGTGTAGGGTTTTTAGACCAAAAACTTAGCTCCTTGGATTTTGTATCATTGTAATGAATATGCTTATTATGCCAGTGTGCTTCCCGTGCAACTTACATTCTGTGAACCTCATTCTGTGAATGCGTTGTAGATTAGTAATTAACTGATTCGGTTTTTACACAGTTGACATTTTCTTAGGTTGTCCTTACGACTTGGTTAAAATAATTCACCATGACATGACTCCCTTTGTCTTATCATATTTAAAGATAAAGTCGCAAATGGAGAAATTTATTTTCATAATGCTAAAGGTAATGTTTGTTCTTTGATATTTTTAATTATTCCTCAAGTTGTTTTAAGAAGGAAAATAATTTCAAGGAATTAAATTATTAAGATGATAAAATTAATTTTTTCACAATGTATATCATTACCTTGTGTTTTTACTTCTCTGGAAATGAATTGATTAAATGGAATTAAAGTAAGCCTATCAATCATTCTGGTTTTCAGGTTTGCAGTGTCAAATGTTGGTAGAACTCTGTGCTAAGATTTGCTTTTCTTTTGCAGAGAATAACAAGATTGGAAATGTACGTTGTCATGTGACTGGATCACATGGGGAAGCGCTTTATACAGACATCAGTTCCATGGTGTTAATTTGAAATGCCTTAATGGCAGGCAAAAACCAGTCATTTCATTTTTGTAAATTACAGATTTTATCACAGAGTAACAAATGTTGCTGTAATTAAACTTCTGTTTTATATATATATACGTATACATATCTGTATATATACATATATATATAATCTTTACTTTTTGTATCAGTAACCAGGCTCGCACACACAGGGTCTGCTGCCACGTCGCAAACCACTCAGTAAAGGAAATAAAAAATGTATTTGTCATGTTGAAAAGTGTTAGCCACAAAAGGCTGCTTACTTTCTTTTCCTTTCCTTTGAAATTGTAAATAAATAATGTTATGTATCAGTGTGCCTGAACCTTGCATATCCTTCACATACTTCCCGTAAGCCCCTCAGACAGGCTAACTGTGATGATGACACTTTGGTACAATTTAGATGTCTATTTGGTGGCTCCTGTTAAAGACGCATCAGTGTAAAATGTTCCTGTAGTCACTGTTTGTACTTGTGTATTGTGGAAAAAATACTTTTGGAAGGCATGGGATTGCCAGTACCACAAAAACTGTGTTGTATATAATGTAAAGATTAAAATGGGGAAATAATGAGCATCTGTGAATAATGAGGTGTCATTTTTTGATAATCTTGAATGGCAAATAACCCAATAGCCTGCATCCCAGAGACATCTGTGATTGTTCTATTACTTGAATAGTCCTGCAGTCTTTTTTTTTTTTTTTTTAATGTTTACAATTATCCAGTTTTAGAAGAGAGAGACTTTAACGCCATTGCCTGGTTACTTGTTTTATGCTGTAATCTAGTTTATTTTATGTAAAATGTATATTGAATGCTTTCCTTTTTTATACCTGCCTTAAATAATTTGGCAATCAGAATTAAAAAGGTTTTTTTTTTATAATGGCTTTTTGTCTGTCTCATGTTATTTCTAGCTGGCTAATAGTAATTCTAATTTTCGAAGAAGGGTTTCTTAATCAAGAATGCCCAATGCGTAGGATACAGTGCACAGATACTAACTTTTATTATACACAGTTTTAACAACCAAGTAGTGTATTTAATTCAGTGAATGTATACATATTTACAGGGTATTTACTCCAGACATGGGGCTTAGCATCGCTGCAAATTGGTAGATACAGGTTTCTGTGGTATGAAATGATACTCAAAAGATGTAAATCATATGACAGGTAGACAGTGGATAAAATGTATAAAAAGTCAGTGAGCTAGCAGTCATTAAATTGATATACTAGAATATTTTATGCTAAAGTTTGACTACTTTCTCCCTTCTTCCCTCTCTCCCTTCCTTCTTTTGAACAGTCTTTACTGAGTGCCTGTTTTATCCCAGGCACTGTACAGGGTGCTGGACATAGCAGTGAACAAAGTAGACAAAAACTGTCCTCATAGAACTTGCATTTTTTAGTGGGTGAGATAAACATATAAGAAAATCTGTGAGTAAATACAGAGTATGGTAGTTGGTTGATAAATGCCGTGAAGAAAAATGAAGCACGGAAGGGGCATAGGAGATGTATGGGGGAGTTTGTAGCTGTAAATAGAGTGGCTGATAGAGACATGAGGAAGGGGGTCCGGGGGTACGGCCGGGGAAGAAGTATTGCAGTGAGGTGGAAAAGCAAGTGCGGAGCCCTAAGGTGGGAGTATGCATTGTGTGTCTGGAATGGATGATTTCAGTGATTCATTCCAGCTGTAAGTGTCATTACTATAATTGCTAATGACAGTTCTACCACTTGGTTTACTAAAAAGTTCTTTAAATTGACAGAATTTGTCCTGATATAATCTGGTTAGTTCTACCTAGAGGCCTTTGCTTCACAAATGAATAGATGATTTTTTGCAATCAGAAAGAAATGTTTCCTTTGCTTTTCAAAGACCACCTTAAAGTGTGACATTTGCTACCTGCCTTATAAGTCTAGTCCAGGTTCTTAATAGATTTCAGGAGGAAGATACTTTTCTCCTAATTTTCAGTTTATTTTTCTTTTGAGTTTCATCTAGCTTGTCATTTATAAAAACATTGTTTATGGTGTTTATTCCTGCACCTAAGAGAGTATTTCTCATATTTGTCATCTGTTTAAGCTGTCAAATGTTTTCCGTTCTTACACCACATCTTGATTATCCTTGAAGACTCGTTGTAATTTGTCTCACACAGTTAAACAAGTAGGTCTCTGTTCAGAGTATGGTTTGCAGTGTGTCTCTTGGCTGCCTATGTGCTGAACCCAGTTCTTGACTAACCCCTTAACTCTCGAAACACAGCAGTAAAACTAAGGTCGTCTTACATCTTCACCAGCTGAATTATCATGTTCCTGTTGGTAACTGGGTGAGACTGGAGTTCCTGATGATTTCCCTGCTTTTAGTGATACATGTTTTTTAAATCATACATATGGAGGCCAATCCTACCTTTGAGCTGCAAATCTTACCTTTGGATGTATATTTATTATACATACTAAACTTTTAATCACTTCTAGTTGGGTGGTTAAATAAATAGGGTTATAAATAATAGGTGCATTAGACAGTGCTTATCCCTGCTACTGTAATAAACAGGAATGCTGATAAATACTAAGAGATATATGACCAAAAGCACATTGTGATTTGAATAGTTTTTCCCCCTAGGCTTTTACTGGAACATTATTCATGACTGGTTTACATTAGTCACTAAATGAAGTTTTGTTTCTTCTCTTACTGTTACAGTGTTGTCTTTGCTGATGACAACACAAATTGCCAAAGGCCAGAGCTTGTTTATATCATATGTACCATTTCTCTGCCTGAGTATATAGTCAGTAATGAATGGTAAATTAAAGATTCCCAAAAGACAAGCGTGCTTGGCTCCATTATATTACTATGATGAATCTGCCATTAATACGTTCTAATTGTTTTACTTTTATAGACATAAAATCAGTCCCCTTAGTGACTAATAATAGGGTTTATTGATTTTACTAAACATTATTCATTCCAGGCCTGCTCATATCAGCTTGTCCTGAACATATGCAAAAAGCCTGCAGTGCTGACACAGTGCAAATTAGCTTCGGGGAGAAATGGGAGTGAAGAGTTGTTTACAGCTGTGGTCTCATTGAATACAGAATATTAAAAACAAGGTAATAGGCTCCAAATAGAACCATTTATTCCGAGATTAGGATCTCAGATGGCTTTTTCATGGAAACTTGCCATTGATGTTCAGCCCAGGTCATTAACACTTGCGGAGTAGAAAGGCTGGCCTTATACATTCACACTGGCTGTGACCCTGATTTAGTGTGGTTTCAGCCCAAGGGTCTGTGAGTAACCAGAATGAATAGCTCTGATTGATACAGAAGAAAACAGCAGTTTAAATGATAATTACCGGTCATTTCATTCCTTCCCTGACTCTGAAAAGAGACAAGACAGGCAAAGCCATTTATTATTGTTTTTGTCACTAACCACAGTCATCCACTCCCTGCTTCCTGCAGTAGTCTGAGTCATAAATGTTGTTTACTTTCAGTTAACTTTAGGAGAGAAAACAAAGCAAAGCCCCAGTTGGACTATCAGCAGGGCCTCTGCCACCGATTCTTTTGTATTTCTCTTAACAGAATCACTCTTGGGGTTCATTCTTAACCACGGCACTATTAACATCTTGGACTGGATAATTCTTTGTTGTTGGGGGACTTTCCCATGCATTGTAGGATGTCTAGCAGTACCCTGGCCTCTACCTTGGAGATGCCGGTAGCGACTTTCCCAACAAGTTGTGACAACCAGCTATGGGCTGGTCATATGAAATTGAGAACTCCTGCCAAGCCCCTAAACCCACATGTAGACCACTGAGTTCTCTGTTGCCTTAGGAGACATGAAAGCCATCCTTGTAGCTCCCTGTAACCCCCTGAAAATATAATGGGGATGCCCATTTGACAACGTGGATAAAATTGGACTGGATCTTTAGCTTTTTAAAGAGAATTGGATGCTCCGTATTTTAACATGATAATTAGTAGTTTTTATGAGTTGAAGATGAATTCAATTTAAAAACCTGATCTGAGGGCTGAATTCAGTTCACAGCACATCAGTTAGTAACATTAGCCCTCCAAAAGGAATATTACTGTTTTTTTGTTTGTTTGTTTGTTTTTTGAGACAGAGTCTCACTCTCTTGCCTGGGGCGAGTGCCATGGCGTCAGCCTAGCTCACAGCAACCTCAAACTCCCGGGCTCAAGCAATCCTACTGTCTCAGCCTCCCAAGTAGCTGGGACTACAGGCATGCGCCACCATGCCCGGCTAATTTTTTCTCTATATATTTTTAGCTGTCCAATTAATTTCTTTCTATTTTTGGTAGAGACGGGGTCTCGCTCTTGCTCAGGCTGGTCTCAAACTCCTGGGCTCAGAATGATCCTCCCGCCTCGGCCTCCCAGAGTGCTAGGATTACAGGCGTGAGCCACCGCGCCCAGCCTCAAAAGGAATATTATTTTCCCCTGGATGGAAGGCTGTCAAATTGGAAAAACCTGGAAAAATGGGTAATTCTTAAGCGAGCTGCTGGGATTGAACTTGGATTTTCTTCCCACAGGGACAGTCATTCGATTCACATACAGAAATACACTTTGAGAGATTCTCAGATACGCTATACATTTCAATGAAGTGTGGTGGTTTTTTTTCATTTAAACATTGAAAATAAAGTGAAAGGAAACATGCCAAAATCTGAGATTTGTGGACAATAAAGGTCTCCAGGGCCATTGCAAGCACGAGGCACGATAATGCCCATAGGCATCTATGGGTTCAGGATCCTGGTTTATGGTCTGGTCAGACTGTGGCCTGATCCTTGCCTGCCTGTTGTCCTGCTCCTCTCTGCATGGAACGGCAAGTAGCACGGTCGGACAGAACTCCTTCCCTGAGTCCACAACAGACGTAGCCGGTGATCGCAGCACTCTCCCCAGCTGAGTGCCGGTGAGACCTCACAATCTCCTCTGAGCAACTCTCCTGGTAGCCCCTGAAAATAGATCCAAGTTGACATGCAAAGTGAAGGCTGTTTGTTGCCTCTGCAAGAAACTGAGTTCTTGAGAAATGAAATCATGGCCCTGTAACTTTCAAGGGCATCAGCCTCCCTCCCCACCTCATTTTTAAGCCAGGAGATTGAACATGGCACCATGCTTCCTTCCAACTATTGGAAAATTTGGAAGTAATCTATTTTGGTGTTTTAAAGCAGCCACTATTCCTTTAGTCAGAAAAGTTGTGGAACTAGAGTTCTTTCTACTGAGTTATGGAGGTGTTTTCTTTTTCTCTTTACACTGTCATCGCATCTCCTTTGACTCTTCTGCCTCCCACTTATAAGGATCCTTGATTAGCTTAGGTCCATCCAGATAATCCAGCATAATCTCCCCACCTCAAGGGCGCCTGATTAGCCATCATAGTTCCGTCTGCAATCTAAATTCCCCTTTGTCGTGTGACAGAACACATTCCCAGATTCGGGGATTAGGACATGGACGTCTTTAGGGGATCATTACTCTGCCTGTCACATCACCTAGCACAGTTCCTTTCTGCCTGGGCAACATTAACATGATGATAATAGGATAGTGCTGTTGCATGGTATGAAATACTATAATTGTAACTGGTAGGTATAATGATCATCATAGTCATCATATATGTAGTATTTATTATGCACTAGATGCTGTTCTAAGCACTTCACAGCTCGTTTAATTCCCATAACAACCCAATTATTATTCCCATTTTAGAGTTGGGGAAACTGGAGCACAGAGGTGAAGTAATTTGCCCAAGTTCACACAGCTACGTAAGTGACTGTGTCTCTAGTTTTCTGTGGGACAAAGCCCCACCCACATCCCAGGCCCGGGATCCTGGGAGCCTGGAGGCTCCTCAGTGCATTGCTGGTAGAGGTTGCTGGAAGGGTTACCTTTTTCTTCTCATTGTCGCGGTGACCCTGGTCTTAATACTCTACCACATGCATATGGTAACTATTAATAGAAGCTTGGACTGTAAGAGTTAGGCTCGGACTGTAAGAGTTGGGCTTTGTGGGAACCTGGTGCTTAAGCACCAGAGGCTGATGAAGAAAGTTGATGCCTTTCTGATTCTGGCAGAGATTATCATGGGGTTCTACAGAAGGTCACTCCAATGTCTGACAATGGGCTTAAATTTGTACTTTAATTATCTCCAAATGATGTCATGCTTATGTCTCAGAGGATTTCTGAGAAGATTAGAAAAGGAAGATGTTCAGACCACAACTTTAAAGTCATTTTCCATAACCAGGTCCTTCTCCAGTGCATTTTGTCTCCACTGAAGGAAGAGGGGAATATAAGAAACATACTTGCAAATGTAAATGTTTAAACTATGCCCTAATTTCTGTAATCTTATATTGCAATTGCTGCTTTATTGTGATATGGCAGAAGCTTCAAAAAATGAATGGCCTAGATTTTTCTTGGCCATATTCCAGATGGTTTGTGCTGGGGACAAAATATGCTAATTAATTCAAAAATTCTTCCTAACGAAGGTGACAGGGGCCAGTGGATCAAGGCATCCTGGCCCCATTTAATCACTGGAGGTCATTGACCAGGTCAGAAAGAGAAGGTAGTCCCATCTCCCCACCACTGTCCAGAGGTCATCCGACCACCCACCCCATCCTCCTAGATCAGATTAGAATTTTCCAGGGTCCATTTATAGAGTGGTATTTGGCAGATGGGGGAAAAAGGATGGAATCCCCAGCCTGGCAGAGGATTTTGGTGTGAAAATCACAGCAGGGAGAGTGTCCCTAGCAAGGCTGCTATACAGCTGGATGTTTCCAGCTTCATGGAACACAAACTATGACCCAAACTGCCTTCGGCCATAAGGAACTGTGTTCTCTCTCATAACAGGAAGCCAAGAGCAGGGTGAGCTCGAGACTTCATCCTTCGTGCTTGGCTCTGCTTCTCTGAAATACTCCCAGCTCGGTCCTCCTAGGTCTTATCCTCCTTGTCATGGTCACAGGAGTTCTAGATCTCCATCCAGAGACATCACTGTCCAGGGGAGAGGAGTGTGTCTTCCTGTATCTCTCTCTTAGGAAGGAAGAAACCTTTCTCAGATGTCTCTGGCAGGCATCCTCTCCTGTCTCCTAGGCCAGAACCGGGCCACATGCTCACTCCTGAACTGTCACCAGCAAGAGAATGAGATTGCTGTGACTTCCTCAGGCTAAGAAGGATGGGAACTGCCCCTGGGTTATGCATGGAAGGGATGGATCATGGCTTACACCCAGGGTTCTGCTGGGAGGAAGAAAATGGTGATGAATATTTTGTTGTCCAATACATACATCTTTCCTTGAGGCCAGTGGGACTTGGTAACTCTGCTGGGTTTCCCAGAGGTGTAAGTGTACATTCAGGATGGGTGTGGGTGGAGGCAGGCAGTTTGCACTCAAGCAGAACATGGAGAGACCCTCAGTCGTAACTGATTCTTCCTGAGAGAATCTGGTGACTGGGCAGAATTGGGATAGGGAGGCACTCACGGCGCTGGGCCACACTGAGCATACAGAGGAATATGAAGGGGTCAGAAAGCTGCTGTATTTCCTTTCTCTCTTCCATGACACAGTGAGTAGGACTCTACTGGCAGGAAGAAAAGTGCGATTCTCTACCGCCTCGTATGTAGCAAAATGCTGTTTATTTTTAGCATCTGGGTGCAGAGGGGTGGGGGCCAAAGAGCATCCACCCTGAGGGAGGGGAAAGCCTTGGATTTAAAGAGGGTTTCTTTATGGGTAGTGAGTACCTGGGCCAGAACAGCCGCTGCAATAAGATTTTTTAAACAACCCATTTCTGGCCCCCCTGCATCTGTTTCACCCTGCAGAGATAAGGGAGGGGGGTAGTTCCATCCCCAGCAAGGAGGATAGGAACGCCGGCTCTGCAGTTGTCTGTTAGATTTTACCACCTCTGGGGACTCTCCAGAGTCCTGCAGCTATTGTTTTATAAGCCAACGTTTTCCAATAACTGCATTTTGCCCTGTACATACTTTTCGGGTTCCCACCTGGAACAAGCCTAACAGGACCATTTTTACTAGAATATAGATACAATTAAGAGGGGTGTGGCAGAGGAGGGAGGGGCCCTGGTATCCCAAAAGTGGAAAGAGAAAGGACAAGTTAGCTCATTGGCAGAGGGAGAATCTCACCCAGGAAGATTCCTTGAGAAGAGAGACCAGGCCTTAGCCTGGGGTCACTGACTTAGACGTATTAGAGACTTTAGGTTGAGCAAGAGCCTTGACTGGGTCTCAGAAAATGGTCTTGCTATTGCTGGAAGAAAAGAGTAGGTGGGTAACGCCCAGTCATTCCAGTCAGGTGGGGCGTAATCCTTGTTGCCTTTGCCCTCCACACCCAGCCTCGGGGACCGGAGCCCAACTCGGCTGGTAGGAGGAAGTTAAAGGAGCGGCCCCGTTTCCTGCCTCTCCAACTTGCTGGATCCCTGTGTGCACAGGACAACACGCTCACGAGTGGGAGAAGAAAAACTAGATGAGTCCACGCAAAGGGTCCCTGCTTTGGCGAGGGGTGGGCCAGTGCCCCACCTAGCAGAGCTGGGGACTGGAAATGCTTGGGGTGGAATTAATTCCTTCAGAAGAAGGAATTTTGAAAGTGGGTGACCAGGATGTGAGGCAGAATGCATTCAGGAAACCTACTAAAGGCCGGGGACAGGGTGCGCGGACCCTACTCTCTCAGCCCCATAGACAGAGGGAGGCAGCCCTTGCCTCTGTGGGGGAGCCAAGTGGATATCTGCAGAGATGAGCAGAGCATTCCAGAAGATGTGCTGTGAAGACCAGCACCCACCCCGGGGCTCTGCTGCGAAATCGTACACCTTGGAGCCCGCCCCGCTCAGCCTCAGAGCCCCCCGGTGCCTGCGTGTCTGCTGCCCCCAAATCCCACCCTCCCTCCAAGATGAGACTCACAGAGATGGACAATAAAGGGTAGGTTCTGTGACAACGGTTTGGTGACCTCACAGTCCCCGCTCAGGCGAGCTGAGGGCTGAAGCAGGGATGAACTGTGGAGAGGCCTCAATGGTAGCCTTCAACTGCGCAGCTAGGCAAGCTACCCCACAGTCAGGGGAAGGAAGCTCATGGATTTAAGATGTGTGGATCATACAGTTTATCAAAGCATTTGAAACTGAAGCATAAAGTGAGAAGCAAGTGGAAAGAAATGGAGCAGATTGACACACTTAGGATGGTGCACAAGAAATGGAAGGGCCACGCCACCTGAATCCAGGGTCACGCATTGTTCTGTGGCTTCTCTCTGTACTGCAACAGCCTGCCCTGCTGACTGACGTGTGGTGAGCAGGGCCAGAGCCGAGGGCGAGGGAAGTGGAAGGTACTGGAGTCATCACATGCTTGCTGTATTAGAGAGCGGGGCCAAGGGCTGTCACATTAGCCTCATGAAGAGTTACGGGCTTTGTTTGCATCTCCAGGGCAGAGGACAGGTGGGGATGTGCACGGGTGTTACTGAGTGGCTGAAGCAGGACCTCATGGATACTGAGTGCTTCATGTCCTCGTGTATATTTAAGACAGAATGAATACTTAGCTCTTCGTGTGTCTCATGTATATTTAGTGCATCGTGAATAGTTAGTATTGACTTGTTTCTTCCATTCCATGCTATCTTGGTTCACACATACATGCTCTACTTACTTTAGCTGTTTAACGTATCTCCCAGGTAAATAATTTAATTATCTGTGCTTAACACATCTAATGATTTGCATCAATCTCATTTGCTTGGTTGTCTTCTATAACAGAATTGAATATCCTCAATTCGGCAAATGCTCATTGCATGAGGCCCAAGAGTTGTGTGTGTGTTTGGGTGGGGAAAGTGATGTATTAATTAGGATCTTGTAAGCTTCTGTAAAGACTTTATTTTTACTCTAAAGGGAATGAAGGAACTGCCTTTAGATAAACCTTTATCACATGCATGGAAGATTTTAGGAAAGGGAGGAGGCAGGAAAACCTATAGAAGTCGGTGTCAGCTGCTTCTTTGTGGCGTCGTGCCATATAAAAGGTGCTGAGGATGAGAGTCATGGGTGGTGGTGAGGGGGAGGATGATGGATATCAATTTCATTTGATTGCCTACCAGCCATTTCAGTTTTGTCATGAGGGCAAGGGGACAAGAGAATGTGGGATAAGGCAACCTCTCCAGGATGAAGGGAAGGACCAGGCACAGAGAGGATGAGGGTCAGCCAATTAACAGATGCAGCCAGCTCTAGAAGGAAGTTTAAATGGGAGAAGTTAGCAAGATAGAAGGAAATAAATTAGTACCTTTAAGATTAAGGGGGCACTGTTGATTTTAACTAATCATTCAATCTTTGCAATAATCTTGACTTACCCCTCAAAATGTCCTATTCCAGTATTCCTTATATATTTCCTACTGCCTGTTTGAATAGATTTTGAATGACATGATATTATATATTTTAATTGCACCATTTTCATGATTTGAGTTAGCTGGGACAGAATACTAACATATATTCTACTTTTGTAAAAATGTTGCAGTGTTTGTTCATGAAGCCAAAGAGCATAGCAATTTTAACTCACATAGAACCCTGAAAGCCAAGTTGAACTCTGTTGAAAAAGAGTCATTTAAAAATGTTTTTGTGGAGTATAATTGTGTTCGCTATTTTTTGGAGTCTATCTTGTTGAAAAGAATTCAGGGAGTTATTCTCACGTTCCTGTAACATAGAACTTACAATTGCATGTTGTTTATTTTTAAATTGCAGAATACATTTCTTCAGGAAACATATCACAAAACTTATGAAATAACTGGAGTGTACTATTACTATTTCTGCAAAGTAAAATTAATACATGAAAACATAGAAGTAATTTTATCTTTATTTGTAATAAAACATTACTCAACCAGCAAATGTGGTATGTTATTGCCTTGAATGTATTTTGACACATTGGTTAGCCATATGGAAAAAAATTAGCCTGGAATCCTATATAATTCCTTACAACAAAATAAATTCCAGATGGATCAAACCTTCAGTGAAAGTATCACAGCGCTAGAGAAAAACATGTATGAATTTATTTCTGTTCTTGGAATTGGAGTGGTGCCTCTGCATATAGCATGAAATTCAGAAGCCATAAAGAAAAAGATGGATAATTTGATGACATAAAAACAATTTAAGTTGCACATGGGGAATAACATCATAAATAAAACTAAATAGCAAACAAGAAATGGGAAAATATTTGCAAAATATACCTCAGGCAAAGTCGAATACTTATACTCAAATTATTTTTAAAAAGCATTCAGCCAGCAACCCCAAGAAAAGATGGGCAAAGGGTGTAAACAACTAGTTAACAGAAAAGGAACTGCAATGACTGAGAGAAATATGAAAAGATGGTCATCTAGTGAATTAAAAGGGTAATAGATTATTTTGTACCTATCAGTAAGACAAAGGTTAGATGCTGGTGAGGGTGAGGGTCAAAATTCCTACACTGTTGGTGAGAAATATGTTAGAGACAAATTTGGCCTGCTTGTAAAAAATACAAATGCACATAATAATTTCCTTTTGGGGAATAGCCTATAGCCATTCTCACTTAATTGCACAGAGATACTGTATAAAAATGTTCGTTACATCATTTTAAACAACCAAAAACTACTTAAAGGTCTATCAATGTGGTCTTGTAATGGTGTAGCCACAGTGTGCTGCCTTGAAAAGGTGAAATGAGTCTTCATGTATTCACATGATACGGTGGCCACAGCATATTGTCAACAAAAGAATTTGCTGGATCCTATGTACAGGGTATCGGAGTACAATCTCATTTTTGTAAATAAATGAACACATATTTACATACATGTGTGTGTTGTAGACATGCATGTTTGTTTGTGCAGTGTATTTGTATTAGAATAGAAAACCTGGAAAGCTAAGCCTCTCCAACTGTTAACAGTGGTTTACTTATGATGAATGGGAGCGGGGAGAAGTGGCCTAGAGGGGGAAGGGAATTTTATTGTTAATTAATGTAATTATGGACTATTTTGTTTTTTTAAATGAAGGACATGAATCACTTTAAAAATAAACTGACGTTTCTCTCACCAAGAATATGTGGCATTATGTGTCTTCATATTCTATCTCTCTTGATATCACTGTCTCTACTTAATTCACTTCTATTTGATTAATATATATGTTGAATGAAGAGAGAATGTTTATTAATTATAGAATCTTTCACAGTGATGTTAATTGCCTTGAAATATATTATACAAAGTTTGTCCTTGGCTATTAGTGGATAATATTTTATTTTAGTGTAACTACATGCATATTCTTATAAGCGTAATGAGGAGAGTGCTCCAATGGAGTAGCAGACAAATAAATGTCTTTATTAATAATAGGTTAAGTACCCTCTTATGGTACTTAATATCTCAGAGTTAAAAATAGAACATGTCCATTGTGAAGAGGTCTATACAACATTCTTTTAATAGATGTCTTATTTCCTTCGAAGTAATGGAGAAGGAGCCGCATCATTTTAAGAAACCCTGTTGGGATGGGCAGTTCGGGGTACGAAGCGGACTCATCCGCCTCACGGGCTGCCGTTGAAAGCGTAGTTCAGAGACCTTGGAGACAGAAGACGTCGTACGGTGGCTTAGATGTTTAGATGTTTAGCAAGAAACGAGTTTAGTGAGGAGCAGTTAAGTAAGGTTAGTTAATACCCAGAGGAACAGAAAGGCTTCCTTTGTTTTTTGTTTGTTCATTTCCTTTCCTTTCCCTTTCCTTGGCCCGCTGGCCCTACCGATGGGACCGGAGCGCTAAGCCGGCCTGGGGCCGCTCCTGAGCAGAGCAGGCGCGCGCGCTGCCGTCTCATGCTGCGGCACGGAGGCAAGCCTGCGTTTTCACTGTTTTGCGTTTGCCTCGAGTATCTTTGCCCATCCTTTTCATTTCAAGCTTTCTGAATCCTGTGTTCTGGGTGTGTCTCTTTTATGAAGAATGGAGATTAGTTTCTTAGAAATTCAATGAGAAAATCTATTTCTCTTTTATTAGTCAACTTTAGCCCATATTTATTTACGGCTCTGAAAGATATGCTTGTTTCCAGCCGGGCGCGGTGGCTCACGCCTGTAATCCCAGCACTCTGGGAGGCCGAGGTGGGCGGGTCGTCCTGAGCTCAGGAGTTCGAGACCAGCCTGAGCAAGAGCAAGACCCCGTCTCTACCAAAAATAGAAAGAAATTAATTGGACAGCTGAAAATATATATAGAAAAAATTAGCTGGGCATGGTGGCGCATGCCTGTAGTCCCAGCTACTCGGGAGGCTGAGGCAGCAGGATTGCTTGAGCCCGGGAGTTTGAGGCTGCTGTGAGCTAGGCTGACGCCATGGCACTCGCCCCAGGCAAGAGAGTGAGACTCTGTCTCAAAAAAAAAA
>RJWJ010004539.1:0-75179 GCA_004363605.1 Indri indri
CTCAAGCAATCCTTCTGCCTTGGCCTTCTGAAGTGCTGAGATTGATTATAGGCATGAACCACTGCATCTGGCCAATTTTAGAACATTTTCTTCAGGTTGACTTTCATGTCCTTCCATATGTCTTATAATTTTCTCCATAAAGATCTTGCTTTTTAAAATTTTCTTTAAGATTTATACTTAGGTAGCTTCTGGTTTTTGTTATTACATTTAATGGTTATTTTCCTATTACATTTTCTAATTGACTATTTCTGGCATATAGAAATGTTTTGATTTTAATATCTTTTTATAAGGCTGGGTGTGGTGGCTTACACCTGTAATCCTAGCACTCTGGGAGGCCAAGATGGGAGGATCGCTTGAGGTCAGGAGTTCAATTCCAGCCTGAGCAAGAGCGAGACCCCATCTCTACTAAAAATGGAAAAAATTAGCCGGACATGGTGGCACGCACCTGTAGTCCCAGCTACTTGGGAGGCTGAGGCAGGAGGATCATTTGAGCCCAGGAGTTTGAGGTTGCAGTGAGCCATGATGACACCACGGCACTCTAGCCCAGGTGACAGAATGAGACTCTGTCTCAAAAAAAAAATAAAGGAAAAAGAAAAAAACCTTTTTATATCCAGTAACCCACTGAAATTTGTTGTTAATTCTACTGGTATTTCTATAGATTTTCTTGGCTCTTCTGTTAAATACATAGGCAATTCTGTCATCTGCATATAGTTTTTTTCTTTCTTCCAATCTTTGTGACTTGCAATATTTTGGCTAGAACTTCTGTTACAATGTTGAATGATTGTAGTGTAGTCTTGTTACTGATGTCAGTGGGAAAGCTTTTAAAATTTCATACTTGGGTATAAATCTCTGCAGAAATGTTTTACCAAGTTAAAGACATTACTTCCAGATTCGTTAGGGGTGTTTTCATTTGTTCAGTTTTGGTAGTGGTGGTGGTTATTAGTGCTTGAGCATATGCTTTCTCAGATTTTTTCCTCTCCTTTCTCGGGCAGGGGCAAGCCTGCTTATTGAGTTCATGAATCAGCAGATGGAGTTTTTCTAGTCCTGTTTTATAAATGGAATAGTTCCTCCTAACTTGAGGCTTTATGCAGTCAGCCGAGTACGTAGGATTGTGTGGCCCAGAGTTTATCCTCTACTTGCATCTCTTCCTCCCTCCCTCCCTCCTTCCCTCCCTCCCCCCCCTTTCCTCACTCCCTCCCCCTGCCACCCCTTAGTAATATTGAGCTGTAGCTACCACTTGGCCATTGACTTTGAGTTTCTTATTTGTTTCTGGTTCCTAGAGATTTCCCTTGGTTGGCTTTGAACTTAGATATACATTTAGAATTTATTTTTTCTAGAATTTTTGTGTCTTTGAAGTAGGAGTAGGGAAGGGGGGACTGTTTCCCATTTTAGCTCAGTGAGCCAAATTGAATGGACATCTGTCACTTCTTTAAATCCTAAAATTCCTCATACCAAATTTACTTAGAATGTTTTATTCATTCAGATATTCTACATAACAGCACTGTTTGATAGGACTTTCTGCAGTGATAAAAATATTCTGTCTCTGCTGTCCAATATGAGAGCCACTAGCCACATGTGGCTATTAAGCACTTGAAATGTGTCTAGTGTGTTCAAGAAAACTGAATTTGAAATTTTATTTGATTATAATTTTAATCTAAATGGTTACATCTGGCTAGTGGCTACTTTATTAACACAGTTCTATACTAAATAAAAAGAGATGGGAACTCTTCTAAGCACTTTGAAAAGAGAATTTAGTAAAATGTTAACTTGTAGAGAGAAAGCCTCCAAAATATAATTTCTGTACGTTGTAATGACATAGGCAATAAGGAATTTGATAGATTCTGGATTTATGTCCTATGTCAATTAGCATCTAATATTTTATATCTGAAATATGTGTATCTATAGATGAAATGGGGTGTATGCATTTATATGTCTTTATCTCAATGAATAAATTCCTTTCCATAGTTTCTGGGAAACTACAGATCAAAAATTGAGGACAGTGGAAGTCCTTGTGAATGTGAAATTTAAGAGTTGCTTTGGTGGCTTGTTGGCTAATTGGGAATACTTACAGAATTGCTAGATGGATATCATATTAACATATGGTATACACATATCTGATGTTAACGTGTATATAACTCATATATATATATATGTATAAAAAATTTAATGCCCAGTTGAATTGCCAATTAATTTAATGATAAAGCTGAGACAAGAATCAAGAATCTGGGTCTTCTTCCAGTCCATGCTTTTTCCCGTGTGCTGTACTTTATTACCAATAGTAATAAACTGGGGGAACTTAAACCTGTTTGTTCAGACTCTTCTTTGTCTCTCTGTGTATGTATCCAGACATTTCGTCAGATGTGCTTTAAAGAACATATTTGTTTTTTGTACAACGGTGTACATAAACATTGGTAGCTTATAAGGTATATTTTAATTATGTTTCTTAATAGCTGAATTATGCAAGGCTTTCATTTGTTTCAAATTGAAGGTTGAGTTGTTAAATAATAATAGATAATCAGGATTGTTTTGGGATTGACATTTAAAAAATAATCTATTTTACAAGCTATACATTTAGTCCTCTTTGATATTTCTTGCAAAACTCTCCTAGGGAAAATATAGAGTTTGTGTAACACATGATTTTTAGAAAAAGTGAATATATTTTAAACATTGCAACTAAAATTACAGCTCTGTTTCTTTTAGATTCTTGCCAGAAACCTTATGTGGCCCTTATTCATGGAATTACAATGGGTGGGGTAAGTAGACTTCTATTATGATCATCAATATGAATGAGTTGTGTTAAAATTAAGTTAATTGTTAAACAGATTGAGGTGATGATTGTAATACAATAGAATTCATTGAAACAAAATCGTGTGGATTTTGGATCCTGGCATATTTGGGATATAATATTTGCTTATAGCACTTTTAGATCATCTCAACCCAAAAGAGTATTTTGTGTTCTTAATTATTTTATATGCTACTTTAACTTTTTGAATTAGCAAGGTTTTTTTTAAGCAATGGAAACCGATTGCATTTTTTTTATGTATGTAGAACATTTTTTGTACTTGCAAATAAGTATTGTTGGAAGTAGATTGTTTCTAACAGCTTCAGAAGAGAAACTGGAGTGTTTTTTTTTTTTTCCTTACTCTCAGTATTGGGGATGTGGTTGTCTATGGCACAAAATTTCACCTTAGTGGAAGTGTTTGGATTCTTTATGAAGTTCTCTGTAACTGCATTTCTATCAGTTGACAAATATTTATTTTGCCTCTGTGCTATTACAAAGAAGTCTGAAATGTAACTGGCCTTGAACAACTTGATATGGAGTTGGAGAAAACATGAAATAGTTACAGAACAATTGATAAATTGTTTGGCACTGACTATACCAAAGACAAGGCTTTAAAGAAGTGAGGGTCAGAATGGGTCATCTTGGTAGGAAAAGGGCTGCATGGAAAAGATGGTGAATTGCACTGAGCCTAGAAAGATAGTGGAGGGGAGAAAAAGCAGTATCTTTTCCTCACCCATTGTAAGGGTCATGGCCAGTGCCCATATAGCAAAAGACAGATCAACAAGAAAAGCATAACAGATTTATTGAAAGCTTTACATGACATGGGAACCTTCAGAAATGAAGACCCAAAGACCCAGAGAAAACTGTGTATTTTTATGCTTAGGTGTGATGAACAATGGACAGTCATGTGGAAGTATGGTCGGACAAAAAGGGAATGATCCGATGGTAATAAACTGGAGGGACTTAAGTAAGCCTGTTCAGATTCTTCTTTGTCTCTCTGTGTATCATTCCTTTCCTCTGTGTATATTGCTGGGTAGACACTTGTCAAATGAGGGTTTAATGATGTGTTTTCAGGAGAGGTTGGCCACAGAATTTCTTTATGGCTAGCTCTCCTACAGAAAGGTGGGGAAAGTCAGAGAATGACCTCTAAGGGGCCACATTTTGGGTAGCATGTTCTGAGCCCTGACAATAGGTAGCGCCTAGGTGGGTAGGAAGTAGGAGGCCAAAGGGTGGAATTTCAACAATTCTACCTGTTCAGTGTTTCAGAGACTTAGTTATCTGGAATATAAGAAGTCCTCCTCTTATTCTAGTAGAACTACCCTAAATGAGGCCTGTTGGGCACTGGCTATTGTTCAGATCTTGCACATCATTTTGGAAAAGGATTCCACTAGCAAAGGCAATCTATACCTTTCTGCTTGTTGGCAGATATTGAGCGTGGGTTGGTTGTACTTTGTCAAGGAGGTGTTAACATTGGAAAATAAAAGTTCTGGGGAAAATCTACAGAATAAAGGGAAGGGAAATAATCTGAAGCACTGAAGGAAGAGCTGCCTTGTGAGTGTGAAAGGAACCAGGAAAAAATGAAAACAAAAAAAGTGGGCGTACCCAGTAGCATGTAAAAAATAAATGTAGCCCCAGTAAAATAGGAAAGAAACCCCATAAGGAGACAGCAGACTCAGATGAAAGGGCTACAGGTTGAAAAGGGGAACAGATAACATGGGGAAGGATGACTCCGTGCTAAAATACAGTAGCAGAACCAACATTCCACTTTGAAGGTGATGGATTAGAAAGAGTTGAATTTGATATTACAGATAGTGCAGTTGTATCTGCGGAGGACAAACTCGAGAAGCTCTCACAAGGCATTCAAAAAAGAAAAATAATAAAAATGATGAGAATGAATGTTTTAAGGTAATGACTATGAAAGAAAGATATTGGGAACCTAACAAAGGAATGATACATACTCCATTGAAAAGAAATCCAACCGTTGGAACAGAAATGATGGTCAGATATAGCTGAAGAAGACGTTAAGTAAAACCCGAAACTTCCAACCTGAGGTATATGTAATTAAAGGAAACACAAAATTTCAGACAATATCACTAAAAAGAGACCCACACCTAGGTAAAAGCTTAGGTAAATTTTTTTTTAACTACAAGCTTTAAGAAAAAAAACAAACAACCGAAAGTATTCAGGCCAAGGGATGATTAGTGGGTATAGGTTATATGCAAAGGAACATAAATCTGGCTTCATACTTCTCTGTTATACAAAGTGCCAAAAGTAAATGGGTTGAAAAGTTGTGAAATAGTTCAGACCCAAGAGTTTTCTACCCAACTAAGTTGTCATTTTGTATAAATATAAAAGAAAAACATTCTCAGGAATGAATGGGCTTAGAAAATATATTGCTGACATACCAGGGTTGAAAATATTTCAATAAATATTTGGTCTAGTTGACCAAGAGATCACTCAAAATTATAACTCAAGACTGGTTTGATATGAAAGGATTGGTGAACTGCTTGTTGGTGTTGTCAGTAGGCAGAACTTCCATCTTTTTATAGAAGCCTGAGAATCGTTCCTCTAACATACCATGTCTAAATGCATTGGCCATAATTTTTAGCCCCCCTGGCATGTACAGGTTGCTATAGTATTTCTGTATGTTTCTACGTATGTAATAGCCAAGGCTCTTCTGTTTATTTCTAAAGAAAAACCTCAGTGAAACAAATCAAGATGATGATGTCTTGAATAGAAGTAAAGATGCTGCTGTTGCTTCTTTCTGGTCTCTGTTTTCTGTATATATAATACTTTAAAGCACATAAATGACTTTCAAATGAAGATATACTTTATATTAGCCTTTCTTAACCAGAATTCCACCAGAGAATTAAGTCTTAGTGCCCTAAGGCAGCGGTTTGCAAGATACTATCCCTGCAATAGCAGCATTAGAAGCACTTGAGAACTTGTTAAAAATACACATTCTTGGGTCCCACACCAGAGTCAAACTCTAGGGGTAGGGCCCAGCAGTCTGTTTGAACAAGCCCTCCAAGTAATTCTGAATCATGTTAAGTTTAGAACTGCTGCTCTAATGAATTCTCCCCTATTTCTGTCCTTTGCTTCTAGAATGGTACCAGTTATGTATTATCCTTGGAGAACTGAGAAAATAGTCATATCATTTGCAATGACCTGTGGTTCAGATGAGAAACCCTTGAGAAAGTTTGTTTTATAAGCTCCCCTAAAAAAAAAAAAATTATCTTTTATACCATCAGGACTGCCACCTGTATGTATCCTTAAAGACTGAAGTTTTCCCCTTTCTTGACAGTCTAAATGCTACAGATTGAGTATCCCTTATCCAAAATGCTTGGGACCGGAAGTGTTTCAGATTTCAGATTTTTTAAAATTTTAGAATATTTGAATTAGCAGTTGAACATTCTAGATTGAAACATCCAGAATGCTCCAATGAACATTTCCTTTGAGCATCATGTTGGCGCTTATAAGGGCAAGGACTATCATGCTTTTTTTTTTTTAAATAGCTTTTTGTTTATAAAGGTAATATCTGGAAATGTGGAAGTGAATGCTTATTCCTAGTTATTGATTAACATATTCATATTTTTGAATGATTTAATTGTCCTTTTTAAGTAATTATAATTAGATCTTTAAAAGCCATAAAGCTACATCAGCTTTTTTCTCCTATTGGAACTGTCTGAAAACACACCTAGCTATGTCTCTTAATTTAAAAAAAGTCTTAGATTGCCCAATTTTTGCCTTTAGGGATGGCAAAATTTTAATAAGTATGTTCATTTTTATGGTGGCAGAGTATGAGTTTGACTATATTCATAGACTTGTTCCATTTTTGTTCAGCTGTTATCTATGCTTATCCATGTTAGCATTCTTTATAGATTATAATACTATGAAAGGATTGTTTAATAATAATCCAGTTAAAAAACTGACTGAGAGCACTTGGGACACTATAAATATAAGGCAGAGAAGGTTTATATGCAAAAGAAAGAAAAAGATATTATACTACACTAACTAAAATAAAGCTGATGTAGCTATTTTAATATCAAATGAGGTACATTTTATGGCAAACACTTTTACTTGAGCTAGGATATTTCATAATTACAGAATAGTTAGCTATAACATCTAAATTTGAATGTCCTATGAATCTGTTTCTATTGTATATTGTTTCTTTTTGCTTTTAGTCATGGTCTGCTCTTGTATGATTATTTTTAATTCAGTTATTTGTAATTGAGTATTAAAAATGTAGAGATTATTTGAGCCCTAGGATATTATCTTCCTCCCTGATATATACCCAACCAAAATGTGTACACACATGCACCAAAAGATATGTATAAAAATGGTTATTGAATTGTTATTTGCGATAGCTATAAATGGGAAACAACCCAAATAGCTATTTACAGTAGAATGGATTAACAAATTGTTGCTTATTCATACAAAGAGATGCTATACCACGAAAAAGAACAAATTATGGCTATCACAAGAACACGAATCAATCTCACAAACATAATGTTGACTAAAAGAAGCCAGATGATACATATATTCTATGATTCTATTTATATCTAGATAAAAACCAGAAAAAAACACTAATCTTTTGTTAGAGGTCAGGATAGTATTTACTTGAGAGATGGAGGGTGTAGAGACTGACAGGGTGCATAAAGGAATTTCTGATCATTTTTGTCTGGGTTTACATGAGTGTGTTCATTTTAAGATAATTCAGATACATACTGAAACTGTATGCTTACTATTAATACTTACTAATTATTACTGTTTATGTGCTTTTAAGTATATTCAATGTCACTTAAGAAAGTGGAAAAACAAAAGCCAGTGTGCCTTACTAGCATGAAAGTGGTAGAAGTGGGCAATGGTAGGCTACATGATCAGGGAGGTAGAAAGGGACCAGATCACATAGGACCTTATCAGCCGTGATGATATTAATAGTTTAGTATGATGGGAAGTCATTGGAGAATTTTGGGGCAGGAAAATGACATAATGTGTTATAAATTTTAATAAGCTTACTTCGACTTCTGTGTAGAGGATAGATTGTGGCAAGAATAAATAGAGCAAGAGAAACTAGCCGAGGTAAGAGATGATGGTGGCTTCAAATAGGGTTGTATTGGGGGAGAGGGTGAAAAGTGGCCCAATTCAGGATGTATTTTGAAGTTAGAGTTGTCAAGACAGTTCATAGATTAGATTGTGGGATAAGAAGGAAGGAAGATAATGTTGAGGCGTTTGGCCTGAGCAGCTGGGTGAATGGCTGTTTACTGAGGTAGGGAAGACAGGGAAGGAGCACATTTAAGGAGAAATCAAGATATTTACTTTTAATGTGTGAAGGTTGCGGTATTTAGTAAGACATTCAAGTGGAGATGTTAAATAGGCAGCTAGAGTAACAACTGAGTAGAGAATTCAAGAAAGGAGAAATAATTTAAGGCATTAATGTTATAGATGGTGCTTAAAATCCTGGCGCTGGAAGAGAGCACCCAGGGAATGAATGTAGACGGGACAGAGTGTAGGTGAAGTAGAGTAGAAGAATGGCATCTGATCATTGTGACAGATCAACATTTTGATGTCAGGGACAAGTGAAAGACTAATGAAATAGAAAGAAAACAGGAAAATATGTCTGGAAGCCAACCAAAGCGTTTCATAAAGTAGCAGTGAGCGTTTAACTCTGTCAAATGCTACTGATATACTCATTTAGATAAAAAATGAGATTTGACCACTGGGTTTAGTAGAATATGGGGAGGGTATTTGAGGAGAGTAGGAATTGGAATAAAGCGTGAACATTTGGAGAATGAATCTGCATAAAAATTAGTTAATACAATAAAACCTGAAGACTTTGAAGCTTTTTTAGTCTAGCAAATGAGTACTAAGAATAATGGTTAAATAAAATATCACATCAAATTTCAGAAGTCAAGAGGGGGTACTTCTTGGAAGCAGCCTATAATGGATCCTTTGATATAAGGTAGAAGAATTAGTTATGAATCTGCCATTAGGGTTCTACGTCCCATTCAGCATGGATCAGCATTTATGTTCCTAGTATCTCCAAGTCAGGTGGCTTGAATATTTCTAGCCTTCATCTTTATCGAAAGGCTTTAAAATTGGCTCTTAATGCTACTTGTGTCAGTGGCCAGTTACTCTGAAAGCTTTTCATTAATAACTTTTTACTAAAACCTTGAAGTCTTTTATTTCATTCACTATTATCATCAGCCAGGTCTGAAACAAAATATATCATGTAATACAAGGTAAAGAACTAAATCAATGAATACAGGATTTGTAGTTTGTACATGAAAAAATATGGGGCTTATAAATTTCTTTCTCTAGAGTTCAGGATGTGGAGTGGGCCCTCTATAGAGAAGTTGATCTGTTACATTGTTCTTTTGTAAAGGAATGAGGTTTCCAGAAGAGGCAATGGGAATGGCTAGTCAGGGAGAGCAGTGTTAGGAAGTTGTGCTGGGAGGAAAAGCAGTATTGCAGTGAGTGTATATTGGAAGCCAAAGGACTAAAGGGGCTTACATTGTGTGATGCTGAAGCATAACAGAATGTAGGTCTGGTTCTAATTCAAAATCTAGTGAAGAGGCTTTTTCTTTTAATTGAAAAGAATGGAGACTCACTCAAACAGATCCATAAAAGAGAATGGGGCAGTTATTAGACAAGTTCAGGGATCAAATGTGAATATAAGGACAAAACTGCAGCAGTGTTTTTCAGCAGTCCCTGAAAATTGGACTGCGGATTCGGATTTAAGGCAAATTTAAGTACTGTTTGCCTATTTTTCGTTCTGTAGAAATAGAAAAACATCTTTTTATATGTTTGTTTTCTGTCTTGTACAGGCTACAGCTTTCTCAGTTTTTTGGTCCCTGCCCCATATAATTTCAGCTTTTACTTGTCTGTCATGTCTTCTGTTGCTCAAATTTCAGGTGACCTTTAAGCTTCATTGCCTGTCACCAACTGACAGCTGCCTGCTGTGTTTTAGTTTAGATACCCAAGAGTGAGAACCTTATCTAACTCACACCCTCCCCACCCCCATTATTCCCCAGCCCTTGGAATTCTGGTTAGTCTCAATTGGCTGCCCTTAGGTCCTATTCCCACTTCTGGTTCAGCTACTGCTGGGCAGAGCAGATTCCTTTAGAGGAAAAAAGTAGTGATGGAACAGTCATTGGCTTTCTCTGGTGTGTCTTTCTTACTTTAAAATTTTATGATTAATTCAAATTATAAAAGCTTAAAATTTTGGAGGAATGACCCAAAGCCCCTGTGGCTAGTACAGTGAGCATGGGAAGAGTGGTGGGAGATAGAGAGGTAGGCTGGGCCAGATTATGTGGAGTTTTGTAGGCCATGGAATAGAGCTTGAGTTTTATATATAGACAGTTATATATTATTACATATAAAATATATATATAGATATACACATTTGTTCAAATATTAGTGATACATTGGGGGACAAAAATCTGAAGGGTTACTTACCAAACTGATAATAGCTGTGTGTCTCTGGGGAGAGAATGACAAGACTAAGATCAGGGTTGTTGTCAGACTCTACCTTTGTATGTAAATGTTTAATAAAGGGGAATATGGTCATGTGCTGTTCATGGAATTCAGTTAATTAAAAGAGGTGGGGGCATAACCAGAGGAGTTATGATTGAGGCAGGGTCAGCCAGTGAGGCCTGGAGATCGCCTGCTGGGCAGCTCTAGACCGATTCAGCTCTTCTGAGTCCTAGGGCTTAATAGAACACAGTCTGAATCTGCTAATCCAGTCCAACCCTTTCTTTTGAAGTTCTTAGCAACACTATTCCTTAACTTTCAGTTGCAGTGTAATAAACTAAGAGAACAGAATATAAGGCAAGGGCACTTAATATATGGAATGATTAGTGTTTTATTTTTATAAGAATTTGTAAGATTTTATGTAGTCTTGAAGTATATATAATTTAATATTGTCTGTTGACTATGTCCTAATAGAATACCTATAACATAATCATATTTGCTTATACAGAGTATATCCAACATTGTGGGTATAATTCATAAATGTTGACATCAAAGGATATAGGTAGTGATAAAGAGTTTTACTCATTTCCATGTTTATGGACATGATCTTTTGAATTTTAAACTTAGCATGCAGCACATAAAGTTTATAAGAAATTATATGTTTTTCCAAGTATTTTCTTAATGAAATGCTTAAAAGTTTTAAGAACTTATAAATGGCTGAAATGAGTGTGAAAACACTTGAAGGAGTTGAGGAGATTGTAATGAAAAATTAAAAGAAGCAGAAATGAGGCCCTTTCTCTTTAGCTAACATTTATAGAACTTTTAAGTGCTTGACATTGTTCCAGATACTTTACGTTTTAAGTCATTTAATTCTGATGTCAAAGAGAAACTGATGAAAAGGGATTAAGAATGAACTAAAACAATCAAATAGAAGTTCTGAATAATGTGAAAAGAAAATAACGTAGGAAATGTATGTTACAATGTGAGCAACTGACATAAACTTGAGTACTTTGTCATTATGTGTGTACCTCTCATTTCAACTTACTCAAAAACATCTGGTATTCAGAGATGATTGGTATGTTTGCTTTCAGTGACATTTAACAAGTCAGAGATAGAGACTTTCAGCCAAATCTTTTCATTTTCTAAAACTTGAGTGTTTAATAACCAATTTTCAAAAGTTTATGATTGGCCCCGTTAAATGTTATATCTGAGAAAAATGATGTTGCTAATTTTATTTTGTGAAATATGTGAATAAATAAAGTGTGTTAATATTCTATTCAAAGCAACTGAAATTTGCTAGAATAGCTTGGTTGTATTTCTTTTCTTTTTTCAAAGAGATGGGGTCTCACTATGTTGCCCAGGCTGGACTCAAACACCTGGGCTCAAGTGATCCTTCCACCTCAGCTGAGCCTCCCAGGTAGCTGAGACTACAGGCACATGCTGCTGCTCCTGACTTGGTTGTGCTGTTTTGATTACACTAACAAGCAACTCTCAGTGGTTCAGGGAAGAGTTATTTTAAAATGCTGTTTCTGTTTTGAAATGAGAGGGAATTGGGGAAGAGGACATGAAGCATAACATAGAATACTAATGGTAAATATCTTGGCTGAAACAAATCTACTTTGGATATCAGGGATTATATTTTTGTCCAGTAAGTTTGTCTGAAATGGTATGGTTTAAACCTACCCTCCAATCTATCTTCTGAAACAAATTCCTGTGGAATCCAAAGACATTTTACTTGCTTTGCAGTGTTTGTGAGTGTGTGAATTTTTTTTTTAAACAATATTTTTAAACCAATTTTTTTGCTTTTTTTCTCCAGGGAGTTGGTCTCTCAGTTCATGGGCAATTCCGAGTGGCTACAGAAAAGTCTCTCTTTGCAATGCCAGAAACAGCAATAGGTAAACAAACAAACAAACAAAACAGAATTTTTTAATGGTTACTTTTAGAATCATCTTCTTTTGATACATTTTAGATTATGTTGCTGTTGAAGGAATGGATGGATTCCTGTGTGAGATACAATAAAAGAACTTTAAAAAAGAAATTAAACAGGAAGATAACTAAAAGTTTATATTAGCTCAATAATTGTATCTGAAAACACAAAACCAAGAATATTAACTGGAAATACACACTATAGTGATTTTAGATAAAAGATCGTTTAGGTAATATATTCTTGCATTTAGATCTGTGATCATTTTGAGTTAATTTTTGTGTATGGTGAGAGGTACAGATCAAATATATAGATCAAAGTTTATTGTATATGGAAATTACAGTTATTCCAGCACCATTTGTTGAAAGGCTATTGTTTCGTCACTGAATTGCCTTTGCTCTTTTGTCGGTTGTCTATTTTATGTTGATCTTGGTGCCAATATCACTTTGTTTTGATTACTGTTGCTTTATAGTTAGTCTTGAAATCAGATAGTAAAAATCTTCCAGCTTTGTTCTTTTTTCCTCTCAGATTCTTTGGGCTATATAGATCCTTTCCATTTCTATGTGAATTTTAGAGTGAGTTTGTCAGTGTCAAAAAAGCCTCCTGGGATTTTGATTTGGATTGTTTAGAATCTGTAGATCAATTTAGGGAGAATTGACATCTTAACAATATTGAATCTTCAGACCTGTGAGGAAGGTATATTACAAATGATATTTTTAAAAAACTTTCAGCTCTGATTGTTAGTTACCAGTATATAGAAATACAGTTGATTTTTGTATTGACCTTGTATGCTGCAAACTTACCAAGCTCACTTATTAGTGTTAGTTGCTATTTTGTAAATTGCACTGGCATTCCTAAATAGATAATTATGTCATTTACAAATAATGTCAGTTTTACTTTTTCCTTTCTAATCTGGATACCCTTTATTTCTTTCTCTTGCTTATTACACTGGGTAGAACTCCCAATACAATGTTGAACAGAAGTGATGAGAGTGGACATTCTTCCCTTGTTCTTGATCTTAGGAGAATGCATTCAGTCTTTCACTAATTAAGTTTGATATTAAGGTTTAGATTTTTCATAGGTGTCCTTTATCAGGGTAAGGAAGTTTCCTTCTGGTCCCAGATTCCTGAGGTTTTTTTTTTTTTTTTTTATTAAGAATGGATTTTGGATTTGTGAAATGTTATTTTATTGCATCTATGGAGATGATAATTTTTTTCCTTAGTTTGTTAATGGTGAATTACTCTGATTGGTGTTTGCATTAAACCAACCATGCATTGCTAGGATAAATCTTACTTTGATATGATGTGTTATCCTTTTCTATGTTATTGGGTTTGCTTTACTAAAATTTTATTTGGAATTTTTGAAGGCACGTTCACGAGAGATTTGCTCTGGGATTTTCTTGTAATGTCCTTTCTTTGTTTGGGTATCAGGGTAATGCTGGCTTTATTTTCTAGAAATTTGTGTAGAATTGTTTTTTTTTTTTTTTTTTTAATAAATGGTAAAATTTACCAGTGAAGCCATCTAGGTAGGAAGTTTTCTTTGTAGGAAGGTTTTTAACTATAAATTCAAAGTTTTAATAGATATTATGCAAGTCTGTTCAAGTTATCTATTTCTTCTTGCACAAGCTTTGGTAATTAGGGTCTTTCAAGGAATTTGTCCAGTTTATTAGCATAAAGTTGTTTGTAATTGGTATGGTTTCCGCATGTCTCCCAAAATTCACATGTTGGAAACTTAATCTCCAGCTCAACAGTGTTAAGAGGTGGGACCTTTAAGAGGTGATTAGGTCATGAGGTTCTCTACCCTCTTGAATAGACTAATGCCATTATCTTGGGAGAGGGTTAGTTATTGTGAGTTGGTTCCTGATAAAAGGATGTGTTCAGCCTCCTTCCCTCTTGCTCTTTCTTCCTCTCTCACCCTCTGCATGATGCAGCAAGAAGGCCCTTGCCCAATGCTGGCACCATGATATTGGATTTCCTAGCCTTCAGAACTGTGAGAAATATATTTGTTTTCTTTATAAATTACTTTATAAATGTCTCTCTTGTTCTTTTTTTTTTTTTTTTTTTTTTTTTGAGACAGAGTCTCATTCTGTTGCCCTGGCTAGCATGAGTGCCATGGCGTTAGCCTAGCTCACAGCAACCTCAAACTCCTGGGCTTAAGCAATCCTTCTGCCTCAGCTTCCCAAGTAGCTGGGACTACAGGCATGTGCCACTATGCCCGGCTAATTTTTTCTGTATATACATATATATATATTTAGTTGTCCAGATCATTTCTTTCTATTTTTTAGTAGAGACGGGGTCTCGCTCTTGTTCAGGCTGGTCTCGAACTCCTGACCTTGAGCGATCCACCCACCTTGGCCTCCCAGAGTGCTAGGATTACAGGCCTGAGCCACTGCGCCCCGCCTCTCTTGTTCTTGATATTGGTCATTTATGTTGTCCCTCCTTTTTTCCTGATCAGTCTAATTAGAGGTTTATTAATTTTATTGATCTCAAAAAACCATTTTTTTCATTTATTTTCTATTTTATTGATTTTTACTCTATTTATTACTTCCTTTCTTCTGCTTAATTTAAGTTTCATTTGCTCTTCTTTCTCTGGACTCCTCAGATGAAAGCTGTGTTCATTGGTTTGAGACTTAGATATAGAATTCTATTCTGTTCTGATCTTTTAAAAAAATAATAATGTCTTCTGCAAATAGTAACAGCTTTATTTTTTGTTTTGGCATGAGGTTTGGCTGTGTTACCCAGGCTGGATTTGAACTCCTGGGTTTGAGTAACCCTCCCACCTCAGCCTCCAGAGTAGTTGGGACTAAGGGTGTGTGCCACCTCACCTGGCAGCTCTATTCTGATTTTTGTTTTTGCTTTTTTTTTTTTTTTTTTGGAGATAGCATCTTGCTCTGTTGCCTGGGCTAGAGTTCAGTGGCGTCATCATAGCTCACTGCAACCTCAAACTCCTGGGCTCAAGTGATCTTTCCACCTCAGCCTCCAGAGTAGCTGGAATTACAGGCATGTGTCACCATGCCTGGCTAATTTATCTATTTTTTGTAGAAATGGGGTCTTGCTCTTGCTCAGGCTGGTCTCGAACTCCTGAGCTCAAATGATCCTCCTGCCTTGGCCTCCCAGAGTGCTAGGATTACAGGTATGAGCCACCTTGCCCTGCCTATTCTGATTTTTAATTTCAGTGATTTAAAGATGTTACTACACTGTCTTCTCATTTACATTGTTTCCTGTGAAAAATCTGCTGTTATAATTATCTTTGTTCTATTGTTAGTAAGTGTCTTTTTATTTTCTCTGGCTGCTATTAAGATTTTCTCTTGTTTTGGGCTATTTGATTAAGATGTGCCTTGGTGCAATTCATGTTTCTAATGCCTGTGTTTATTGAGCTACTTAGGCTTATAATTTTTGTCAAATTTGGAAAATTTTTTGCCATTATTTCTTTAAATATTTTTCTTCCACCCAACCCCTTTTCAGGAACTTCATTTACATTTATACTAATATGATTCACTCATGCTTTGTTCATTTCTAAAAATTTTCTTTTCTCTTTTTCATTTTAGTTTCTATTCCTGTGTCTTCAGTTCATTAATCTATTCGTCTGCAAAGTCTAATCTGTCCTTAATCTCCTTCAGGTATTTTTCAGTTTATACAGTCATCTGGGTTTTCATTTCTAGCAGCGTGATTTGGGTCTTTTTTAAAAAATATTTTCTATGTCTCTATTTAACTTCTTGAACACATGGGATATGTTTATGGTAACTGTTAATATTCTTGTCTGCTAATTCTTACATTTATGTCAGTTCTGAATCAATTTTAATTTTTTTATCACCTCCTTATTGGTAGTATTTTCCTCCTCTTTTAGATGGCTTATAATTTTTTATTGTATTTTAGACATTGCAAGCTTTACCTAGTTGGGTACTGGATGTTTTTGTATTCTTATAAATATTTTTGAGCTTTCTTCTGGGATGAATTTAAGTTCTTTGGAAACATTTTGATCTTACCAGGTGTTTTAAGATTTTTTTTTTTTCATGTTGTAGTAGAAAAGCGCTCTGGCGAGGGCTAAATATTTCCCACTACTGAGGCAAGACCCTCCTTTGTATCCTACCCAGGGCCCTATGAATCATGAGTTTTCCTAGTCTGGCTGGTGGAAACATGCACTGTTCTCAGCCCTGTATGGGTTCCCAGTACTGTTCTCTGTAATCCTTTCCTGTGGTTCTTTCCTTGGCCTCAGGTAGTTTGCTCACACACATGTACGTGTGTATTGACCAGTCCTAAGCTAAATGTTAATACTTAAGGGAGATTTCCTACAGATCTCTAGAGCTGTCTCTTTGCAGCTACCTCCTCTCTGCTACTCTGTTCTGGGAATTCTGTCTTGGTCTTCCTAGACTCTTAGCTTCATCTTTTCAAATGAAGTACTAGTTTAGGCCTGGAAACTCTCTCAAGGTATTAAGCTGCAGCTGTTGTAGGATTTACCTTAATTGTTTTCTGATATTCAGAGATCGCTTTTCTTTATTGCCTGATGTCCAGTGTGTTGAAAACACTATTGTGTATCGTGTCTGGTTTTTATAGTTGTTTGGGGGTGGGTTTAGGAGTAAGTCTGGTTCTCTGTTACTCTGTCTTGTCCAACGTTTAAGTCTCTTGGATGGTTACATTAGATTGGATGATTTAAGAGGCTCTCAGAGGAGATGTCCTTTAAGCTGAGATTTGAATGACAAGAAGGAGCCAGCAGCATTAAGATCCGAGAGCAGAATACTGTGCCATGGGGAAAAGTTAGTTCAAAGACCCAGAAGGTAAGGGTCTTGCCTGTTCAGGGAACCAAAAGGAGGCAACTGTGTCTGAATCAAGAGCAGAAGTGGGCTGGGTGTGGTGGCTTACGCCTGTAATCCTAGCACTCTGGGATGCCAAGGCGGGCGGATCGTTCTGAGTTCAGGAGTTCGAGACCAGCCTGAGCGAGAGCGAGACCCCGTTTCTACCAAAAATAGAAAGAAATCAACTGGACAGCTAAAAATATATATAGAAAAAAAATTAGCCGGGCATGGTGGCGCATGCCTGTAATCCCAGCTACTCTGGGGGGCTGAGACAGTAGGATTGCTTGAGCCCCGGAGTTTGAGGTTGCTGTGAGCTAGGCTGACGCCACAGCACTCGCCCCAGGCAAGAGAGTGAGACTCTGTCTCAAAAAAAAAAAAAAAAAAAAAAACAGAAGTGAAATAATAAGCTCTTGAAGAGGTATGTGGGGGCTCTGGTGAAGAGTTTGTATTTAAACCTAAATGTGATGGGAAGCTGCAGAAGAGTTTGAGGCAGGGATTGACATGCTCTGGTTTGTGTTTTAATACCATCGCCCTGGCTGCTTTGAGGAGAATGGATTGTAGGGGTGCCAGAGTAGAAGCAGTGAGATTGGTTAGGAGGTTATTACGTTATTCTAGAGCTACACTGTCCAATATTATAGCCACTAGCCATGAGTGGCTTTTTAAATTTAAATGCAAATTAATTACATTTAAAATAAATTTAGTTCTCAGTCATCCCAGCCACATTTCAAATGTTTAATAGCTACATATGGCTAGTGGCTACTGATTGGCCAGCACAAATTATAGAACATTTTCATTTTTGCAGAAAGTTATTTTGGACAGCACAGATCCAGACAGAGGAGATTTTGGCTTACAAGTAGTGTGGAGGTATAGAGTTGGCTAGAGTGAATAGGTTTGACAGATGTTTTGGGCTTAACTGACCTGATGATATTATGAATCAGGAGTAACTCCAAGGTATTTATTTAGCTTGTGCTACTGATGGATGAGGCTGAGTAGGGGAGGAGCAGTGCATTTGGAGGGATGTGAATCAAGAGTTGTGTTTTTGCCATGTTCCATGTGAGATGCTTATTATCCAAGTGGTTATGTCTAGAAGGCAGATCTAAGACTTTGGTATTCAAGAGAAAAGGCGTAACTGGATTTGAGAGTGTATTAGTTTGCTAGGGCTGCTGTAACAAAGTACCACAGACTGGGTGGTTTAAACAGCAGAAAATTATTTCTCACAGTTCTGGAGGCTGAAAGTCCAAGATCAAGGTGTCAACCAGGTGGTTCTCCTGAGGCCTCTCTCATTGACTTGTAGATGGCTGCCTTCTTGCTATGTCCTCACATGGCATTTTCTCTGTGTGCATCCTTTTCTCTGTGTGCATCTCTTTCTCTTCTTATAACAACACTAGTCCTATTGGATTAGGACCCCACTTTTATGACCTCATTTAACCTCAGTTACCTCTTTAGAGGCCCTGTCTCCAAATACAGTCACATTGAGGGTAGGGCTTTGTTAACTGAAAAATGATGAGGTTCATAAATTTGGAAAGGAAGGCTTTATTTCTCATAAAAGGTTATAACTTGTGGGTGGCCATTCCAAGAGGCTGGAAAGCCGAACCCTGGCCAGAAGCCAGGAACGCATGCTTTGAGGCCGAGATAATGGGAACAAGGAATTTATACTAAGCAGTATGGCCAAATATGCATATTTAACAAGCTATAGGAAGAGTCATGAATATTTATGAAAAGAGAAACATACACCTGCTCAGTCCAGCTTTCTGCCCTTTTATGTCCATGTTCAGAAATGGCCACTCTCTTGTGTCAAAAAGGTGAAGCAAGGACATGAAAACCCTCTCTGCAATGCTCCACAGACTGGTTAAACCCACTTCATGGTTGGTGGTCTCTTACCAGGAAAGAATGCTGGTCTGGATTGTGAGGTTGGTTTCTATTTAGCCCTTAGGAAAAAAAGCTTGATGGCCATTAGCAAGGGAGGGGGTAAAATGAGACATGTCTGACTTCACATCCTGTCATGGCTGGGAACTCAGTTTTAAGCTTTCTCTGGGGTCCCTTTGGCCAAGAGGGCTTCGTTCATTCAGTGGGGGGCTTGGGATTTTATTTTAGTTCACAGCTTCAATGTAGGAATTTTGGAGGGACACAGTTCAGTCCATAGCAGGGAGTAATCAGCATATAGATGCTATCCGAAGTCATAGGAGCTAAGGAAAATATGCATAGGGAAGAGGAGGTAGCCCCATATCAAGCCTAGGCACAGAAAGCAAGAATTCGAGCAAAGGAAGTAGAGCCAGCAAGGGAGACTGGAAAGAAGCAACAATTGAAGCAAGGGGGCAAAAGAGAGAATGTGGTGGCCTGGAAGAGAAGAACATATTTCGGGATTGAGGATGTTTTTACCTGGGCAGAATTCTGCTGAGACTCTGAGGCAGGAAGGAGTGTGGAATATTAGGGAACTGAAAGGAGGCCAGGATGTCTGGAATGAGGTAAGTGAGCAGTAAGAGATGTAATTGAAAAAGTGTTTAGGGGCCTTGAAGACTTATGGAGGTGTTTGTTTTAATCCAAGAGAAGTAGGCAGCCATGGAAGAGGTTTTGTTGTTATATTTAACGTAAGGCTCTGATCAGGATTTGTTTTTTAAAAAGATCACTTTGGCTATTGCGTGGAGACCTGTTTGGAGGCAGAATCAACAGGTTGTAGTTCCTGGTAGGGATTAAGGGACAAGGTCTCTGATGGTACCAGGGCAGGTGTTGAGGCTGGATGACTGTACCCTTTTTTGAGGTGGGTGATGCTGGAGGAAGATGGTGGGAATGCTGGGGCAGGTTGTGAGTCCAGCTGGAGACCTAACTGGCTTGAGGTGCTAGGAGATGTTTCTGTTTATAGTAGCATGCTGCTTATTCTTTTAAGTCTAGAAACTTTTTGTCAAGTAGAACTGGAAAGAATTTGAGTGCTTTTGTTTTTGTCTTAGCTTCATCAAACGAAGCAACCTTGGGATAGATACATAGATTATAAAACTAGAGAGTCACAATTGTTTAAGGAGACCTTAAACACCAAAAGTAATATGCTGACAATTGTTTGTATATATGCTATTTTCAATTGTTACCAGTAGAGAGGGAACTTTAAAAATACTGATGGTTAAGAAAAGTGTAAATGCAAGTGATTTTATTAGGTATAAACTTGTTCATTTAGTAGGACTAATGGTTTTGTATCAATATTTAAATATCTTGAATATTAGGTAACTAAGTTTGGGAAATGATTTAAATGGAAATAATGAATTTTTCCATAATATAATAGCCCATAGGTTATGTATGTATGTTTTTTTCTGTGCTTATCATTTGGAAAGAAAATATTTTTTCCCATTTTACAGATTCTTAAAATGTAAATTAGTGGTAAGAAAACTTAGGTAACATTTTTGAGTACTTCTAATGTACAAAACATTGTGTCATCACATACTTTACTGAATTCTATAGAAATGAGACATGAAGATTTTGAAAAATATCCAAGTTAAGTTAGCACAATTTTTATATAGCACAAAAGCAAGTCTATTGTGGTACCGATTGCATTGTATAATACTTAGTTTAATAATATTTGTAGTATAGATTCAAGCTCCACAGAGAAATGGTCGTGTGATCTAAAGTAAAGAGGTTGTGTTGGTCTTTTGAATCACTATTATCTCTTTTTGTTATATTTAATTACAGGATTATTTCCTGATGTGGGTGGAGGTTATTTCTTGCCAAGACTTCAAGGAAAACTTGGTTACTTCCTTGCATTAACAGGATTCAGACTAAAAGGAAGAGATGTGTACAGAGCAGGAATTGCTACACACTTTGTAGATTCTGAAAAGGTAATTGTTTGGATGTGTGTTTTGTGTTGTTGGAATGACAACACAAAATACTGCATGGGGAGGCACTGGGAGTGGTTGAGGTCACAGGCTTTTGGTGGACATGGGTGTGAAATCCTGGATCTATGGCTTCTATCTGTGTGACCTTGCGGAAGGCGCCTAACCTGTCTAATTCTCAGTTTCCTCTTATGCAAAATGGAGATAACGAAATCTGGATTCAGGGCTATCGTGCCTGGCACCTTCAAGTGAATATTTTTAAATGCATAATTAAAATCTCAGTAATGCCTACTTTAAGAAAGTCTAAAAAAAATCTGAATTTATATATAAAAAGGCTTTTATTTTATAAAGACATTCTGTTGTGCGTTTCCTAAGTGCATGTAAAATAATTGCATTTATAAAATACGATCTTCTGACTTTTCTAAAGCATATCTACTATGGAACACATGTTCCTTTGTCTTTTTTCTTTTTTTTTTTTTTCAACAGTGTGGCCAGTTTTCTTAGCACAGGACAACATAGTGGCAAAGAATATGTAGACAGCCTGAATTTAAATCAATCCTGGCTTGAATTTACCCTCTCTGACCCTGCTTTACAGTTTTTCCCTCTGTAGAAATGGGACGACAATATCACCAGAGTAGTTGTTGTGTTACATGTAACAGAAAACCCAGTTGAAGGTAGTTTTGCCCCAGAATTCCCAGCAAGAGACCTAGGATTTATTCTGCTTCAGCTGATTTAGCTCACTCTGGCTAGACTGGCTTGTCTCACCCCTGAACCATGTGGATTGGTAGAATATGTCTACTGGTGGTAGACTGCCATACTCAGGGCCTGTAGAAGATAGAAAAATGAGTAATACACTTTGGGGATGGGGTTAGAGGTGGGCGCAAAGTTTAAATAACCATTTGTCTCATCTGGCAGAGTAAAGTGTGGTTAAGTGTGAAAATAGAATACAAAGAAAATATTCAAAGTATTGAAAGGAGGAAGAGCTTACCTGTAAAAAAGGACTAGAAGTTTTTTCATAGTTTGCATTTCACCTGGCCTTAAGGTGAGTATTATCAGGAAAAGACATTTCAAGTAGAGGAAACATTTAATGAAACCACAGGGGTAGGAAAGTGTTAGCTATATTTTGGAAACAGTAAAAAGTCCTGTTTGGCTGAGTGTAGGATACACATGTAAGGGATTAGATGGAGAGGTAAGTGGAGCTATATTATAGTGTTGTGCCTTGACTATGATAGCCACTGATCACGTGTGGCAATTTTAATTAAAATTAATTAAAAATAAAATTTATAACCTGGATCTTTGGTCACAGTACCACATTTCAAGTGCTCAATAGCCAGAAGGAAACAAAGGTAAATGTGTCTGTTTTTCTTCCATCTTTATCCATTCCTGGTGAGGCAACATTTGCTGTGTGGGAATGCCTGTGCACCTTCAGTGAATATTTTTTAATGAATAAAAATGTATCAACTTCAGTCAAAATTTCTTTCAGTGACTCAGCTGAAAAGAGAGCATCATAATTTTAAGATAAGAATTCTAAAAAAGAATATGAGATTTTTAAAAGGCTTTCTGTGTTTCTATGGGGTTTCTAATTTGTTTTCCTTTTTTCCCTTTTAGTTGAGCATGTTAGAGGAAGATTTGTTAGCCTTGAAATCTCCTTCAAAAGAAAATATTGCAGATGTCTTAGAAACTTACCATACAGAGGTAATCTTGTTAATGTACTAACCTCAGGTTTTAATTCATGGGGAAAGGAAAGTGATTAAAAATTTGTAGTTAAAAAAAAAAATTTGCAGTTGGTGGATGTAAATTATAGTTTGTGGATGTAAATAAATGTACTGGGGATTTATTTATTATACTTTAAAGCCGGGTGGGAGGATCGGTGTTTCACAATTGTTAGGACAGCCACCTAGTAAGGTGACTTCTTTACGGTGCAGCTGCACAGTTGTCTTCTGTTTCAGTGAACTTCGGTACATTGCCTGTGGTCAGCCCTTGCAAGGGCTTTTTACAACACAGTATGACATTTCTGTAATGGATGTTCAATGTGGACACTATTTCTAGAGTTGCTAAAGTGAAACTCTGATATATATCCATTTAATAATAAAGTATATTGTAGCGTTTACTTTTAATTCCTTATGTTGTCTGACTTAAATTTTAAGAGCCAAGAATCTTTAAAAAACATTGCACGACTTCCAGTTAAACATGAAGATTGAATACATGCTCCCTCCTAAAACTCCACTGAAATTGTATAAAGGAATAAAAAAGGCATAAATCTGCAATGACAAATAGAACAGACAAGGAGACAATGTAGACTTGAGATGTCAGTATTCTGGAAGCTTGAAATCAGAAAGGGGGGGCAACTAACTTAGACCTAAGAATGCTGAAATCATCTCCTTCAGTGGGGGAAGCCAGTTGATTCTTGTTGTAGACTTCTCTAAAGTCACCAAGTCCCTTGGAAGACTGGGGTGTGGAGTAGGATAGAAAAGAAAAAGATTTCTGGTAAGTTTTTATAAACAGCAGTTAGACCTCCAAAAGTTGTTCTGTAAAACCAAGAGCCGCTGTCCTCTCACAGTCTGGCAGAAGAGTAGAGGCTTACTCCTTAGACCAAATCAAACAGGAAACAGGTCTAGCTGAGGGCAGGGATGGCTGAGATGCTATATTGAAAAGAGAAGAAACATATTATTAGGTTATTAAGTATGAAATGTCCTATTTCCTTAAGTACTAAGTTTGACAGTTGATATCTATGACATTTCACTTTGACACTTCTTGTTTTATTTTTATTGTGAAGGAACATCCTTATTCTTTCAAACACATGGTTTGGCTTGTGATTGTCGAAGTTTTTCTTAAAGCAGTTTTTGTGAAACCATGGATAAATCAAAAATTTGTGTTGTTTTCGAGTATGCGTTCCGTCATGGAACCAGCAGACAGCTCAAAATATTAATGAATTTTTGGGGAAGGATGTGGGTGATGAATGCACAGTATGTCAATGGTTGGAGAAGTTCTATTCTGGTGATTTTAATCTTGAAAAAGGCATGTGGATGGCCTGAGACCAAGGTGGATAATTATGAACTGAAAACTGTAGTGGAAGCAAATCCACCTCAACCTACTGTGAATTAGCAGCAAGGTTTGACGTTACTATTCCAACAATATTGGACCATTTGAAACAAATTGGCAAGGTAAAGAAGCTGGATAGATGGATTCCACATGAACTAAACGAGCATTGAGAAGAGAAATTGTCTCGAAGTTTGCTTTTCTTTGTTGTCATGACATAAAGGCAAACCATTTCTACACCGTATTGTCACTTGTGATGAAAATTGGATTCTTTTTGACAATCGCAAGCATTTGGCACAATGGTTGGATAAAGATGAAGTGCCAGAACACAGTCCAAAACCAAATATTTATCCAAAAAAGCTAATGGTGTCTGTGTGGTGGTCCAGCATTGGTATTACCCACTACAGCTTCATGAAACCTGGTCAGTTGATTACAGTGGATGTCTACTGCAACCAACTGGACAAAATGATAAAGGTGCTTGCAATTAAGCAGCTGACTTTGGTCAATAGAGACAGGCCAATCCTCTTGGAAGACCACATGTCGCAAAAAACAACGCTGCTCAAACTACAGAAGCTGAACTTCGAAACTCTTTGTCATCCACCATATTCACCAGAACTTGCACCAACTGACTGCCAATTCTTCCAGGTATTTGACCACTTCTTGCAGGGAAAAATCTTCAGTTCTCAACAAGCTGTGGAAAACGCCCTTCACGATTTCATCACCGCTTGCTCTCCAGGCTTCTTCGCTGTTGGTGTAGACAGGCTACCTTTGAAATGGCAAAACCTAGTTTAGGTGCATAGTTGATTAATTGTACTGCTTCTTGTTTGAGATACAATAAACTAAACTTTTGATTCGAAATCAGACATTTCATAATGAATGACCTAAATGAATGGGGAAGACCTCTAGCCCCTTTCCCTAGTTGGCTTGCAGAGCTGTTGTATACTACCTTATTCCCAAAGCAATACATTGGAAGAAAAAGGAAAAAAACCTGTCAATATGGACGTTCATGGACTCCTTAGTAATACACCCAGGAACTTGCCTGATCATCTTATAATGCATCATATAATTGACAGTCCTAGAACTGTAATTTATATTACACACACAGATTCCAAATTTTAGTACGCCACACAGAATAACACATTTTGCTGGGCCAAAACAAAAAGTCACTGGAAGGAAGCAGACAATGCAAGGAGGAGGGAAAAAAACCCACAAAAACACCAAGCTATAATTTTTAAACTTTAGATAAGAGGAAAATATTTTATCTATGAAACAATGACAGATGTTATAAAGAGAATAATTCAAAGGATAATAACAGGCTATCCTCAGAGATGTTGTGGGTTCAGTTCCAGACCACCACAGTAAAGCTAGTCACATGAATTTTTTGGTTTCCCAGTGCATATAAAATTGTTCACACTATCCTGTAGTCTATTGAGTGTGTGTAGTCTATTAAGTTGTAATCTGTTTGCTAGTGGAGGGTCTTGCCTTGATGTGGATGGATGTTGACTGATCAGGGTGGTGGTTGCTGAAGGTTGGGGGTGGCTGTGGTGATTGCTTAAAATAAGACTGCAGTGACGTTTGCCACATCCATTGACTCTTCCTTTCACAAAAGATTTCGCTAGAACATGTGATGCTGTTTGATAGTATTTTCCCCACAGTAGAATTTCTTTCAAAATTGGAGTCAATCCTCTCAAACCCTGTTGCTGCTTTGTCAACTAAGTTAATAGAATATTCTAAATCCTTTGTCATTTCAGCAATGATCACAGAATCTTAAACAGGAATAGGTTGCATCTCCGGAAACCACTTTCTTTGCTCATCCTTAAGAAGCAATTCCTTACCTGTTCAAGCTTTATCATGAAATTGCAACACATCTTCAGGTTCCACTTCTGGTTACGTTGCAGTTTCTACCACATCTGCACCTACTTCCTCCACTGAAGTCTTGAACCCCTCAGTGTCATACATGAGGGTTGGAATCACCTTCTTCCAAACTCCTGTTAATGTTGATAGGTAGACCGCCATCTGTGAATCACAAATGTTCTTGATGGCATCTAGCATGGTGAATCCTTTCCAGGAGATTTTCACTTTTTTTTTTGGTCCAGATCCATTGGAGGAATCACTATCTCTGGCAGATGTAGCCTTACAAACTATATTTCTTAAATATTAATGCTAAGATATGAAAGTCAAAATTACTCCTTGATCCCTGGGCTGAAGAATGGATATTGTGTTATCAGGCATGGAAACAACATTAATCTCCTTATGTATCTCCATCAGAGCTTTTGGCTGACTAGGTGCATTGTCAGTGGGCAGTAATATTTTGAAAGTAAGCTTTTTGTTTCTTTCTGAGCAATAGTTCTCAACAGTGGGCTTAAAATATTTAGTAAACCATTCTGTAAACAGATGTGCTGTCATCCAGGCTTTGTTTATTTCTAGAGCACAGGCAGAGTAGATTAGCATAGTTCTTAAGGGCCCTAGGATTTTCAGAATGGTAAATGAGCGTTGGCTTCAAGTTAAAGTCACCAGTTGCATCGTCCCCTAACAAGACAGTCAGCCCTCCCTTTGAAGCTTTGAAGCCGGGCATTGACTTCTTCTCTCTAGCTATGAAAGTCCTAGATGGCATCTTCTTTCCATAGAAGGCTGTTCTGTCTACATTGAAAATCTATCATTAGTGTAGCCACCTTCATCAATGATGTTATCTAGATCTTCTGGATAACTTGTTGCAGCTTTTCCATCAGCACTTGCTGCTTCATCTTGCACTTTTATGTTATGGAGATGGATTCTTTTCTTAAACCTCATGAAGCAGCCTCTACTAGCTTCAAACTTCTTCGGGAGCTTCCTTGCCTCTCTCAGCTTTCATAGAATTAAAGAGTTAGGGCCTTGCTCTGGATTAAGGTTTGGCTTGATGGAATGCTGTAGATGGTTAGATTTATCTAGACCACTCAAACTTTCTCCATATTAGCAATAAGCCTGCTTCACTTACTTATCATTTGTGTGTTCATTGGAATAGCACTTTTAATTTCCTTCAAGAACTTTTCTTTGCAGTCACAACTTGGCTAGCAGGCATTTTTGGCACAGGAGGCCCAGCTTTTGGCCTCCTTTGGCTTTGGACATGCCTTCCTCACTAAGCTTAATCATTTGTAGCTTTTGATTTAAAGTGAGAGACATGTGACTCTTCTTTTTACTTGAACACTTAGAGGTCATTGTAGGGTTATTAATTAGCCTAATATCAATATCGTCATGTCTCAGGGAACAGGGAGGCTATAGAAGAGTGAGAGAGTCAGGGAATGGCCAGTAGGTGAAACAGTCAGAACATACACAACACTTATTAAGTTCACTGTCTTATATGGGCATGGTTCAGGACATCCCAAAACAATTATTATACAATAATAACATCAAAGATCACTAATCACAGATCACCACAGCAGATACAACAATTATGAAAAGTTTGAAATATTGTAAGAATTACCAACGTGACACAGAGACACGAAGTGAGCACACACTGTTGGAAAAATGGTGCTGATGGACTTGTGATGCAGGGTTGCCACAAATCTTCAGTTTGTAAAAAAAAAAACAAAAACAAAAACACAGTATCTGCAAAGTACAATAAAGCAAAGCATAATAAAGCAGATTTTGCCTGTAAATTAAAAATATGATAGCAAAAATGGAAAAAACCCAAAGCAAATAGATTAAAATCAACGATTGAGGAAAACTAAGAAGAGTAATGAGATAGAAAAGGGAGATAATGGAAAATTAGAGGTATTATTCCAAGAGGTCCAGTATTTAATTATTAGGAATTCATAATAGAAGATAAAGGGAAGGAAGTGTTTAGAGAAATAGTACAAAAAAATTACCCAGAACTGAAGAACATGAGTGCAGGTTGGACAGGGCCATTGAGTACTTGGTGCAATGAATATGGTTACAGAGCACATGAGGACTTCATCCATTTTTATCAGAGCATTTAACAGTCTCCTGTTATCAAGTTGGGTACCTATGGGACAGACTGTGGTGTGGGGGTTGAAGGGCCTTATCAAAGAGTTCTGTTAAATGTGTAGGATTAGTCTATAGGGAACTCATCTTGGACTCAGTGTTTTTCTCAGTGATTTCAATGAGACCGTTGACAGCATTTTGATCAAGTTGATTTGAAACTAAGAAAAATTAGGTAAGAGAATATGGAAGAAAAAACAATCCTTTGAGTTTAGAGTGATGTTTAGTAGTAACAGTGTAAAATTTAATAAAGATAAATGAAAATCTTGCACTTCAGTCCAAAGTACTAAATTCATAATTACAGGATGAGGGAGAAACAGCTTACAGTGGCACAGGTGTAAAAAAAAAAAAAAAAAAATTTTTATTCATTGGAGCTCAGTGTAAATCAGCTGCATAATAGGCCTGCCTCAGCAATAACCCAGAGTTAGTGCTATTAGTAAAAGTGTATCCATGCAGACAAGGGCACATGGAACCCTCTCTACTTTTCTATTATCCAGCCACACCTGTAGCTAAGGTGTGTGTCCTACACTTGAAGAATGTAGACACAAAACTGTGCCATGAGGGAAATGATTAAGGTGAAAGAGATTAACTAGAACTATGAACATGAGAGAACTGATTTTTGGTCCAGAATTAAAACAATAACAAATACCTAATTATCATAGTTGTTCCTGCACCTGTGAGCTTCCTGCGGTACTATTTTCTCTCGCTGGAAGTCGGAGCTTCAGGGATACCAGGGATGTAGTGGGAATTACTAGCTCAGAAGGAAATTGGGGCAGGATAACCTCTCAGGTCTCTTACAGTCCTTAAATGCATAGATACATTTTAATGATAATGTACCACACATAATGACATGTAAATAAAAATACAAGAACACTTTTACACTCCACACTTTTAAGAACTAGAGTACTGCATACTGTGAATTTTGAGCATACAACAGTAGTTATTTGAGACTCTTCGATGTAATTTGAAAGTGATAATCTGTCACAAAGTGTGTCATTAAATATGAAATTTGTAAGAATTTTTAAAAATTGAGGTACTTCAAATGTATTAAAAGATTTTTCTTTTCAAACAGTCCAAGATTGATAAAGACAAGTCTTTTATACTTGAAGAACACATGGACAAAATAAACAGGTACTTAAAGAGATCTCAATTTATCCCTTTGGAAAGACTATATTACATTGAAATTGCTAACCTTTTAATTGCATTGTGTCTGATAATGCACAGAATTCTGAGATCAGATAGCATAGTGCTTTTATTTTCACTTACCTCTGAAAGTAACTTCTTTTCCATTCTTTCCAGGCAAAATAAGTTCATTATATTTAAGTAATCTACCATGCTAATTCATCTTAGTGCAAAATGTCATTTTTTATTTAAGTGGGAGAGGCTAGAAAATAATTGAATTAACTTTTATCTTTGTGAAGTTATCATTCTAAGGTCTTATCAAGGTGATCAGCAGAAAGGTTTGGGCAGTGATTTTGAGAGATTGACAGAGTAGCTTCAGGAAACAGGAGGAGGAAACCTGGAAAATAAGACAGCCATGTCTATCTACATTTCAGAAGCGTCAGTTTTTCACAGCTGAAATATTTATTTACATGTAAGTACAATAGATGCAAGAAAGCAAAAGAAAAGAGAAAATTTAGGTTTTATTTTGCATTAGTGAAGGTAGACTGCAAATGCTTACCTAGGGAAGCAATGTTCTATTTCATCGTCTTGTAAAATAGATTGGAAAATTCTTCATTATTGAAATGGGTGGGGTAGGCCTGTGTTCAGATTCATTGGCATATTACAAATAAGAAATCATTTGCACATTGATGAAATCGTGTTTCCTTTTTTTTATAGTTGTTTTTCAGCCAATACCATGGAGCAGATTATTGAAAACTTACAGCAAGATGGTTCATCTTTTGCCCTAGAGCAGTTGAAGGTAATATTGAGATCCTTTCTGCCCTGAGCATGGTGGGGTCTTGTGACAGGGAAGCCTCTCTGAGGGGTAAGAGTGCTCTGTGGTAGTGACATAGCCCACTGCATTGTTTTTTTTGTTGGGGTTTCTTTTTTTTTCCAAATTCAGGTGAGCTTCAGAAAATAGTTAAAGTAACCTTGACCTAAACCCAAGTGCCTTGTCTAAATTGTTGAGGGAAAAAGCCAAGCTGGTTTTATGTCCTTTGAATGTAGCAAAGAAGGACTTTAGTAAGCATGTTTCATTTCCAAATAGTCCTCCTTGTCCTAAGCTTTTAGGGACATTTTTATTATATTAGAAGGGTTGAGTTACTGAAGAATAAAGCAACTGCGATTGTGACATTGATCTATAAATTCTGTTTAATATGCAATAGATCAGCAGATGGTTTTTCTAAGCAGGAGGTTTAATAAAAAAGTGACCCTTTTTAAACTAGCAAGAGACTCCGTCTACCACCAGAACTGAGTCTTCAGCAGTGTTTCTGCATTAAGTACACTTTGATCTTTCTACAGTGTAACTCAGCTAGTAACAGCAGAAGAAAAGCTATTTTTGTATAAATGTGTGCATAGTAGGTGTTGACATTCTTGGACATACTGTATGGTGATGAAAGTTGGAGTATTTCAGACTTCTAGACAAAGGAAAGAAAAAGTATGTTTTTTCATACTTAAAAGGTGTTTGGCTTGTCTTTATCTTATAGTATTTTTCTATTTATAGATATAATCACAATATTTCAGTTGTCAGAAAACTTACAAAAATTTTAATAAAGTCTTGTGAAGATGAAAACATTTCCCCATTGTTACTGTATTCTTATCGAGGAAATCCCAAATTAATTGTCTCTCAGGATCTTATTCAGCATTAGAATTTTATTAACTTTCAAGGATAGGGCATAAATTAGAGTAGGTAGCTCAGCCATGTATTTCCCTAACTCACAAAAGTAGATTGTTACTATTAATAGTAACAACTTTTAGGAATGATTATGTAAATGTAAATAATTGTTTTATTTTTCAAGGATTCTGACTTTAAGTTGGTTGTCTTGTTTCCAGAGCAATATAAAAACTAGTGCTCCTGGTTTTTTCTGCCAGCAATACGACCTAATTAATTATGCACTTAGCAACTTGATTTGAAAGTAGTCGTGCAGCACATAACCTTATAGGCTATGCGATGTCACTTTAAAGCAGTACAGATGAGCAACTAACCATATTATTTTAAAACCAATGGCCTACCCCAAAATGTAGGGTTAGGAACTATATGGTCTTTCAATTTTCTTTCCATTCCTCTGGCCACATGGTTATTCCGTATTCAGAAATGAATACTTGACAAACCACAAATCACAGCTGGGATCATCATAAGCACTCTCATTGGAAGGACAGGTTTTCATTTTTATTCAGTTGATCTACAGCTCTGGTCAATGAATGTAGCTCCAGAATATTAGTGTCTGCTGGGAACAGGATGTGAGGATTGAAACATTCCCACTGAGTCTTCCTCTCGGAGCTTAGATACAGGGCTGGCTTTTAATTATGTCAGCTAGAAACAGAACAAACTCTGAAGGAGGAAATAGTTGTTAGTGATTCGTTGAAAGGTTTGCAGATTGAACGTTTGAAAAGATTTTTACAGATTCTAACAGTTTTGCCAGTAAGCCTTTGGGATTGCTCCTAAGCCCTGTGGGCTCTTTGGGGATTCTTGTCTCTTCTGCAGGTCCCCATGATCTAGTCTATTTCTGTGTTTTCTAAGTTGCAACTATCTACTTTATGTGTTAGAGGTTCCTTTCTCTCCAAGATTGTGGGGAAGAACACAATCTGTTCAGTGTATTTGTCAATCATTAAATAAAAACAAACAGTGTTTTTAAAATCTTTCTCGATTTTTAAGGTTTTTACTGCTAATCACTATAGGATAGCATATGAGGTTTAAAAAAAATGAGGAAATTGTAAATTCTCTGCAACTGATAGCATTTTCATAATATCTTATTTTATGTCTTTTCATGTCCTTTCTTAGATTTTCTTCCAAAGTCCCATTGTACCTTTTTCTTTTTCTTTTCTTATGTTTAAGGTTGGAATTCCTCACACCTTCTTTTTAATTCCTCTTTTATGATGTAGGTTGTTTATGGTGCCAAGTAATCCACGTAAGCTAATGAGCTATTTAAGTGCCCTGAATAACAAGTGGGTGGCTTATGTTAGGGACACCTTATACAAAGACTCTAATCACAGTGCTCTCATGTTTGTGTGTATATATTTTTAATTGTGGTCAAATATGTATAACATAAAATTTACCATCTTAACCATTTTTAAGTGTACAGTTCAGTATTGTCAGGCATATTCACATTGTGCAACCAAGCTCTAGAACATTTCCATCTTGCAAAACTGAAACTGTATATCTATTATTAAACAATTGTATTTTCTCCTTCCCATAGTCCCTGGCAGCCACTATTCTACTTTCTGTTTCTATGAATTTTACCACTCTAGGTTCCTCACCTGAGTGGAATCATATAGTATCTGTCTTTTATGACTGCCTTATTTCACTTAGCATAATGTCTTCAAGGTTCATCCATGTGCCAGAATTTCCTTCCTTTTTAAGGCTGAATGTTATTCCATTGTATGTGTATCTCACATTTTGTTCATACATCTACTGATGGCTACTTGAGTAGCTTCTTCCACCTTTTGGCTCTTGTGAATAATAACTGCTATGAACATGGCTGTACCTCTTCAAGATCCTGCTTTCAGTTCTGTTGGAAATGTGTCCTGAAATGGAATTGCTGGATCATACGGTAATTCTGTTTATTTTTGAGGAAATGCCATATTCTGTAACGACTGCACCATTTTATATTGCCACCAATAGTGCGTGACGGTTCCAATTTCTTCAACGCTTGTTTTTTGTTTAGTTTGATAGTAGCTTTCTAATGGCTATGAGGTGATATCTCATTGGGGTTTTCATTTGAATTTCCCTAGTGATTAATAATCTTGAGTATCTTTTTATATGCTTGTTGGCCATTTGTATATCTTCTTTGGGAAAATGTCTGTTTAAGTCTTAGGTCCATTTTTCATATGGGTTTTTGATTTTTCATTGCTGAGTTGTCAAAGAGCTCTCATTTTTAAGTCTCCCTTTTCTCCTTTTCTGGTGATGAGACTAGCAGGTTTGCAGAAGTAAAGAAGTTTCCTCAGGGCTGATGAGAGATGTATCTCTTTTCCAGAGTTATGAGAGGTATCAGCAATCAAAGGAATATGCATAGAAGAGTTTGAGACTCCCCCACCTCCCCTTGCTCAGCAAGGAAACTAAGCCAAGGAAAGGGATCCAAAAAGATCACCAGTCCTTAGGAGGGCTGGAGTATGAGGTCCATGGCAGAGAGAGAGAAAAAAGAACAGGAGAGCAGTGGGTCCACTTAGTATTCAGGAAAGTAGTCCCGAGCAAATGGCGGGAAGCCAGTGTTGCTTTTGATTCATTTTTACATGTTTTCTTTATTATTGGTATGGGATAGTCTGTCATGTTAAAGGCTTAATGGGCATATGAGTTCCTTTTTCAGTACTAGAAAACTCAGGTAATTCTTCAATATTTGTTCTTTCTAACTACCAATGTGAGATTTATCTGTTTGATTTTTAAAATATTCATTTTGTGAAGAGTAAATGAAAGTCAGTATTATACTTGAGAAGTTAACATATAAGAATATGATAGACCTCTGTAAAGAATTCATGTACTGGCCGGGCGTGGTGGCTCACGCCTGTAATCCTAGCACTCTGGGAGGCCGAGGCGGGCGGATTGTTTGAGCTCAGGAGTTCGAGACCAGCCTGAGCAAGAGCGAGACCCCGTCTCTACTAAAAATAGAAAGAAATTAATCGGACAACTAAAATATATAGAAAAAAAAAAAGAATTCATGTACTGAAAAATAAGGAGAAAAATAGAGAAACTAAGAATGTTCTCTAGGGCATAGATTTAGAGAAAGAACAGCAAAATACTAAAAAGAGAAATTAAACCTGAAAAGATTAGTTTGGTAATCTTTCTGTAATCTTTGAGAATTGTTCATATAATATACTATTTCAAAATAAAGCAACAGGCTTTTGTTCATGAGTAATTAACTGCTACAGGAATTGTTCTCTTGCTATAAACAATTAGAAAACTGGAAAAAAATATGTGACACAACTATTTGTAGACACTGGACAATACAGGCAGCATAGGACTGTGATTCCTGAGAGAAGGGAAACAAAGATTGCCTCAGCCTTCTTCTTGGAGGAATTTCCAGAATATTGATCTGTACATGTTTTGGGTAAAACTGCATAAGACCAGGAAAGAATTACAGGAAAGTAGTGGGCTGAAAAAGTAATAAGACTCATTCAGGTCTGGGAAGAGTTCATGTTCCCGTCTGCCAGAAGGTTCACACCTTAATAGTGAGGATGAATGAACGCTACAGTGAAGGCTGTGCTGGACTCCCAAGGTAATTGGGGAGGTAGGGCTGGGAAAGAGTCATTTCAGCACATGGTTCTGAAACAATTGGATATCCATATGCAAGGGGGGGCGGTGGGGAAAGAACTTGACTCTTACCTTACACCATATGCTATTCAAAATGGATTATACACCTAAATGTAAGAGTTAAATCTGTGTAAAAAAACAAAACACAGGAGAAATGAATTTCATTGTGAATTTTGGTTAGCCAAGATTCTTTTTAATGCAAAAAGCATGAACCGTGAAAGAAAAAAATTGGTAAACCGATCTTCAATATAGTATTAATAGTTAAATGCTTTTGCCCTTTGGAAGGCACTGTCAAGAACATACTAGAGAAAATGTTTGCAAAACATATCTGATAAAAGGACTTTAATTCACTATATGTCAGTTGTTATAACTTCATAAGAATACAAACAGCACAATTAAAAAATGGGACAATTTGACACTTCGCCAAAGATATATGAAGTCAGTAAGCACATGAAAAGATGCTCAAGATCTTTAATTGTTAGGAAAATGCAAATTAAAACTACAGTGAGATGTCACCATGCATCCATTAGAATGGCTAAAATTAAAAAGACTGACGATACCAACACCATGTGTTGGTAAGAATGTGGTGTGCCTAGAACTCATACTTGTGACAGGAAAGCACTTTGGCAGTTTCTTAATGAAGTTAAACATAAAACCCAACAATCCCACTCCTAGAGATTTACCCAAGAAAATGTAAACATGAGTCCACACAAATGTTTGCACTTACGTGTTCATAGTACCTTTATTTATAATAGCCAAAAATTAGAAACAGCTCAATGCTTATTAATGAATGAATGAATAAACATATTGTGATATATTTATACAGTGAAATAATAAGCTACTTATACATGCAACAACATGGTAAATCTCAGAAACATTATGTCAACGAAAGAAGGCAGACACAAAGGACCACTTTATGGTTTTATTTTTATGAAATTCTAGAAAAGGTAAAACTATAGAAACAGAAAACAGATCAGTTGCCATGGGTAAGGAAAACTCTTTGGGGTGATGGAAATACCTATATCTTGATTGTAGTGATAGTTGTGTAGTTGTATACATTTCTCAAAACGCATGGAACTGGGCTGATGTGGTGGCTCATGCCTGTAATCCCAGTATTTTGGGAGGCTCACTCAGGGGGATTGCTTGAGACCAGGAATTTAAGACCAGCCTAGGCAACATAGTGAGACCCTGTCTCTGTGTGCGCGCACACACACACACACACACACACACACACACACACACAAAAGTTAGCCAGGTGTGGTGGCATGCACCTGTAGTCCTAGCTACTTGGAAGGCTGTTAGGAGGATTGCTTGAGCCCAGGAGTTTGAGGTTACAGTGAGCTATGATCACACCATTGTATTCCAGCCTGGGTAACATAGCAGGACCCTGTCTCTAAAAAACAAAATAAAACTTATAGAACAAGACACTTAAAATGAACAAATTTTATCATATAAGTTATATGTCAGTAAGAGTATTTTAGAAACAAAATTAACGTACCAAATTATGTTAAAAAATAGTTTGCTTTATAGAGGTATGTGTTGTATTTGCTGAAGGTACCCATTATACTACACTGTTCATTGCTATTAATAAGAGCAGTTTAATGGCAGTGTTGATGGCTACTTTATGCCTTTGGGGCAAGAATACAGTTAACTTTAAGGGGAAAATGTATGAATTTATGTAGACAGGAAGAGAAAACAGTTTCCCAGTCCACTGATGGAAGTTAGTGACCCTTAAATGCTATCGTGAGCATTTAGGATATCATGAATTGGCAATATTTGCATCTTTACATACTGTATTTTCATTTTATTTAAATTGATAATGCTTTTAGGAAATTACCAGAAAAGTCTTATGATCAGGTTATAAAAGACACTCTTCTTGCACTGGCTCTAAGCCTTTTACTGTAGATAAGAAAAAAGAAATACTAGTGCCATTTCTTCAAGCAAAGGGCTGTTTGGTCTTTATATGATAATATGACATTTCAGAATGGTAAAAATACGTTAAAAAATAAAAATGTTTCTGTGAAACTGTACTAATCAGTGAAGTAGACTTTGAAAGCTTATTCTAGTTTAAGTATTTTGTATTTGTATGGTTTATTGTCTAAACAGTTCTTGAAAAGATTTATAGTTAGAAGTATATAATATATAAGATAATTATTTAGAAAAATATTTACAATTCATAGCAAAACATAAATCCTAACTATGGTTGATTTAAACTAGTTTAAAAAAATCAAAGACCTATTTAATATGCAAGATATGACAGGGCTTTTGCTGCTTGGTTTCAAAATAACAGATGATGCGACTTTCTAGTTATGGTTTAAATTCCGCCTTCAACTTAATTTCATTCAACCCTGAGGGCAAATGCTAAGAGATATTTCCCATTTAAACAAAAACACAACACAGCTTCAGATCTTTAGTGGCAGTGTTGTAAGCCACTGCAAAATGGCAGTATTATTCTATAAAAGTTCGTGTGACTCTATCTGCTTCTCTCTATTCTGTCGTGTCTTTTTCTCTCTACCTCTTGTCTTTTTGCTTTATTGAGTGATATCTAGCATAGATAGGTCATTTTCATGATGGGTGTGACATTTTCATGATCATTTTCATGATGGGTATGACAAATTAATGAATGGCTAAAGTGCTGTACTGGCCACTGAAGTACAAAAATGACGGTCCAGTACCTATTCTCAGGGCGTTTACAGTCTAGTGGAACACACACATAAACAATTATAATACAATATGGTTAAGTGCTGCCAAAATACAGGCTTGTACGAATTACTGTGTATGTCCAGAAAATGATGGAGGGAGTCTGAAAGGCTTCACAGGGGAAGTGATATCTGAGCAAAATCTAAAAGATGAGATTGAGTTGCCAAGTGGCAAAGGGTATTCCAGACAGAACAAACCGTATACTCAAAGGACAAGTGTTTGGATAGTGCGGAGCAAGGAACAAAGAGTAATGTATCAGAAAATATGGCCAAAAATGATTGGGGTCTGATTGTGAGGGGACTTGTGTTATACTTTAGAGCTTGAATTCTGTGAGTTTTTTCTGAGTATTTGTATCTTAAGAACTCATATTTTTGAAATATTACATACAGAAAAATATAGAAATCATGTATGTATAGCTCAAATTTTTTTCACATGAACGTAACCAATACTCAGAACAAATTACAGGGCACCCAGGATGTCTTGCCCGTGTCCCCTCCTAGTCTCTGCCTTTCCCCCCAGGATAACCATTATTCTGGCTTTTCACACCATACGTTTTGAGTTTTGTATAAATGAAATTATACAGTTTTGTGTCTGAGCAAGCTTCTCTTGCTCAGCGTTACATTTATGAGATTCATCCGTGTTGTACCTACGTAACAGTAGTTTGTGCATTTTCATTGCTATAAGATACTCCATTGTGTTACGTGTTACATTTTATTTATGCATTTCTACTGTTGGACATTTGAGGTTATTCGCAGCTTTTTACTGTTACAAACAGTGCTGCTATAAACATTTTTGTATATGCCTTGTGGTAACATAGATATGTATTTCTATTGGGTATATACTTAGGAGCAGTACTGCAAAATCATCAGGTATATGTACATTCATTTTTAGTAGTTACTGTGAAATAATTTTCTAGTATGGTTATACCAGTTTACATTCAAGTACTAGTTACTTCATATTCTCACCAGCATTTGGTATTATTAATATTTGTCTTTCATTTTAATCATTCTGGAGTATATAAAATAGCATTGCATTGTGATTTTAATTTGCAGTTTCTGTGATGACTAATGAAGTTGAGCACCATTTTATATATTTGTTGTCCATGTGGGTATCCTGTCTTGTGAAGTTCCTATTAAATATTTATTATTTGTAGGAATTCTTTGTACTAGATATGAGTCCTTTGGAAGATGTATTGCATATATCTTCCTCTTATTGTGACTTGTCTTTTCTGTTTCTTAAGGGTGTCATATGATGAACAGAAAATTTTAATGTAATCCAATTTACCTTTTTCCCCCTTTATGGTTTGTTTTTATGTCCTATTTAAGAAATCACTGGCTATTCCTGCAAGCTTTCAGGGAATAAAACATGTCACCTACTAAGGCTTTAGATTTCTCAACAACATTGGAAGCTAAAAGGCACTGGATGATTACATTTTATGTCAAGGGTCCCCAAGACCACCCTTGAGTTTTTGTGACCCACTAGAAGGACTCAGTATATAGTTGTACTCATAGCAAAAGAATATAAAGCAGATTCAGCAAAAGGAAAGGCACATGGAGTGTAGTCTGAAGGAAACCTGGTGTACATTTCCAAGGAGTCCTCTTCGAGTGGAGTCATGCGGGACTTGCTTAATTTCTCCAGCAACTAGTTGAGACAATACATGTGAAGAAGTACTTTAGAGCCTTGGTGCACAGGTTTTCTTTGGGGACTGGGCACACAGATATTCTCTGCCTAGCACATACCAAAATTCCAGACTCCCAAAAAGAAAGCAGATGTTGACTATTCCATTCCGTAAATATGGTACGTTCTTCCATTTATTGGTGTCCTCATTTATTTCTCTCAATAATGTAATTTTCTTTGTAGAGGGCTTGCATTTGCATATAATCCGTTGGATTTATCCCTAGATATTTGATGGGTTTTGAAGCATTTGTAAATGGTATCATTTTGAAATTTCATTTTCTATTGATAAATAGAAATAAAATTAAGATTAAATTTTGTATATTGACCTTGTAGCCAACGACTTTGCTAAACTCATTTTTTAAGTGGGTTTTTTACAGTTTGCAGATTACTTTGAATTTTATATTTACATAATGATGTCATTTTCCTCCTTCCTTCCTTCATCCCTTCTCTTCCCTTTTCTCTCCTTTCTTCCTTCTTTCCCTCCCGGCAAAGACTATTTTAGATTTTTTCTTAAAAAATCCAGCCACATAAGATACTTCTAACTGTAGTGTCTCTCAGTTTAGTTTTATTGTCTATGTACTATTTGCGCTTGTAGAAAATACTGTTTCAACTCAAAATGCTTTCTATACTCTTTCAGGCAATTTACGTTTTGACTTGTTTTGCACTGGTTTATTTCTCTTATGCCTTACAAGTGTTTAAAAATATTTGCTATTCAAATTAAATTATTTCTGGAGTGTAATATGAACAAATGCTGTATCCTTCTGACCTCTATAACGTGGAAACTACATTGAATACTTCTTAAGTGGTCGTCTTTGGCTTACTTACACTTGTTTCTAGATGGTATTTTTTATCAGTTTAAAGAAAGTTTTTAGAAATAGTGAATTTCATTTCTTAATTGAAGGATTAGAAAGTTCATCTCACAGCATGTTAGTAGATTTGAAATATACGATAGCCTGTATTCAGAGGACAGCAAAATTGCACCCATGTTTATTCATCCTACACCTTTGTGTATTCCTTTCAGTTAGATAGGGAACAAGCCAATTTGTTTCCTTTAATTAGTTTCTTAAGCCCTCATTTCTTGTTCATCATCTCTCTACTTAATGGAAGTCAGCATCAGCACTATTTTTAATGTATTTTTAAAAAGTAAAATGATTTAAATATATTAATAGATGACTTCTAAACAGAGTTCTATATTAGGGTTCTCCAAACAGGAGATATAAATATATATATAAATAAATATGTATATAACATATATATAAAATATCTAGAAAGAGATGTATTTTAAGGTTTTGGCTCAAGCAATTAGGGAGGCTGAGAAGTCCCACAATCTGCTGTCTGCAAGTTGGAGACCCAGCAGAGCTGGTGGTGTAGTTTGAAGGCCTGAGAGAGAGAGCAGTTCATCTCTGTGTAGATTCAGCCTGTCTGTGTAGATTCCAGTCTGAGTTTGAAGGTGTGAGAAGACTGATGTCCCAACTCAAAGAGTCAGGCAAAGGGAGAGGCCTAATCCAACCTTCTTTCACCTTTCTGTTCTGTTGCAGCCCTCATCGGATTGGAGGATGCCCACCCGCACTGGGTAGGGCCGTCTGCTTTACACAATCCACCAATTCAAAGGCTAGTCTCGTCCAGAAACACCCTCACAGACATACTCAGAAATAATGTTTAATCAGGTATCTGGGCATCCCATGACCTGGTCAAGTTGATGAATAAAATTAGCCATAACAAGTTCCTTCTTTGGGGATTAAATCTGACAGAGCGTAGAGTTTTAGAGAATGTTACAAATAACATCCTTTTTTATAAAGATATTTTTCTAGGATCACATAGCAAATCAAAGGAAGATTTTGTGCCTATCTGTTTAGCCCTTCAGTCAACCCTGAGGCCTACTTGGTAGAATTCTAATTGTATCAATAGGTGTATTCAATATTTTTCTAATTGTGTCAGTAGGCATGTTGAAAATTGTTTTTCTATTGACAGTACATGTCACACTGTATGTTACTGGGTGTTCTGGGAGTCTCCTGAAGGGGAAGGGGTAGAGGCAACACCTGAGTTTTCCTTTTGTTAAAAACTCCCCGGGACTTGACAAAGCTTGTCAAAAGAAGAGTACCTGGGAGTCTTACCCAAAGGGCAGTGATTATAATGCCGATAATGTTATTTGAGTTCAAGGACCATGTCCTGTTGATTATTGTCTCTCCTGAAGTGTCTGTTGCATAATAAATGCTCAGTAATGTTGTTGAGATGAGAATGTGAATCATTCGATAAAGGAAAAAAGATGTTGGCTCTTGGACAGCGGGGGACAACTCATCTTTCCCACTAATTAATCTTTAAACAACTGCTCTTTCAAGGGTCAGATAAATTGGTTAGAACACTGACCAGTGTTCTACAAGAAGTAGAAATATGTTCACTAAGTTATGTGGGTACAGAATTATATCAATACACATTTCTGGGATAGCTAAAGATTCAAGTCCTAATCATTCATCAAATTTTTCAGGACAGTCTTATGTGTTTCCATTTTAATGATCGAAGCCATATTAAATGTACTCCTTTAACTTGTTCATCTTCCCTTTGATTTCCTCTAACATGTTTCTCATTTCCTTGCCAAGGGCCCCATCTGTGCTCTCATTCCGTCCTTTCCTGTCTCCTCTAGGACTTAATTACATCAATCATCTCCCTCTTTCAGTATCCTCAATTTTACCTTCTTGAGTTAGTGGCACATTTTCTTCTGCCATTATTTTCAAAAAGCTTTCCTCCAAAAAAAATTTAAAAAGCCTTCCCTTGACCCTGTTTTTCTTCAAGCTACCATCCAGACTTTATCTTCCCCTTTGCCATCAAAATTACACAGACAAGTTTTTATTCACTTCTATTTATCACCTGATGCAGTGTACTCTTCACTCTTTTTTCTTTTCTACTTCTTCAGCCTTTGACATTCTTGACTACTTTTATAGCCTCGTACGGTAGAAGGAGGTAGGCTTTGGAGTCAGCAGCCTTGGGTTTGGATTCCAGCTCCTTCACTTTCTATGTGACCTTAGACAAATTCGTATCAGACCTGGTTTCCTCATCTGTAAAGTGGGCATGCCGTGCCCTTTCCCACATTGGGATTAAACATGTTAAAGTACTTCCTTGAGGGCTAAGGGAAATGTGCTCCATAAATATTCCTTCCCTTCCCTGTTTTGCTTGATTTCTGACATCGCACTATCCTGTACTGCCATACCATTTATGAGGCGAGTAGTAGTAGGATCACTATTGTACAAATGAGGAAACTAAGGTCAGTCATCTAGGATGTGGTGGAGCTGGAATTCCAACCCAGAGCTGTCTGACCCTGGAGTCCCAACCCTAAGCTGTGCTCAATTGCCAGCATACTAAGAGTTGTTGGAAACTGTAAGGATCCTTGGGCTGTCAGTACACTAGTTTCTTCTTATGTGATGTCTGCCTTTGAAAATATATTTCATGAAATCTCTGAACCAACAGATTTTTAAATGAGGTTTTCCCATTTCTTTGTGTATGTTTGAGACAAGCCCAGATACATGGGGTCCCCTTAGGGGCCTTTCTTATGAAATTAATTGGTAGCAAACGGAGGAAGTATAACAAGAGACAGGTTTTTTTTCGTTTTATTTTGAGAAATCCAGATGGCACATAAAGTGCCAAAGCAAGAAATAACCATAAGCAGGTAACTGTAATGGTTGTGCTGAGGAATGATTGTGGGCTCGCACACCACAGCAGTGAAGGGAGTTGTAGCTTCATTGACCTTGCAGACTAGAAAAGCCAGAGGGTGGCTGTGTCACTCCCTTAAATGCACCTTTTAGCATTGTGAATGAAGTTCTGCCAGGTGTTCACCTGAGATAATAAGGGTATTGCTCCTGCTAAAGAAAACTAGTGATTTTTGTCAGCAAAATGGATCCATTATCTCCTTGCCTACAGAAAGGGAGGGGCCTCTTAGCACAATGTACTGACTTCTACAGAGGTGCCATTATCCCCGTGTCCCCACGTCCTGCAACCAGAAGGCGAGAACGTGGAGCAGGATTGCTATCAAGGGCATTAAGTGGGATAATGTCCCTGAAGCACCTAGAGCAGAGAATGAGTTCCCATGAAGAACCATTTTTTATCACAGCCCTTAATCATTTTTCTTTCCATCTTTTCAGCAGCACTGTGGCTGTAGGCAGGATACTAACCTCTGAATTTTTCCTGTATAGTCATCTAATCTCTGGCAACTGCTAGGTAAGATACTGACTGTCTTGTCCATTCAGTCTGTTCCTTGAATCCAGTTGCCAGACTTAAGGATGCTAGAAAGGAATACAGAATCTTGAAGTGGAGAATTGTTTGAACTCAAATAAAGTCTAAACTTTTGAGACCATTCAACAATAAGCCTGAAAACTATGCATTGCAATTACAAAGGAAAGGGCAGGCATCAGATGTACACAGCATGTAATGACCTCTTGTGGCAGCTGTTGACATTACAGTCATACACATGTATCACAACCAGTAATAACATCTTTGCGTTTAAAAGGAGTGGCATAGCATTGTAGCCAAAGAGGCAAATCTGTAATTCTTATTTTATTAAATATTTAAATACCATAGAAGAATGCCTCACAGTAACTTCTTTTCTCTCCTTGCTTCCAAGGTAAGTAGATTTATTTTTAGGTGGAGACTAGAGTTATGACGTTTCTTCATAGCCACAAATTGGGAAGGAAGAGCTATTGTCTCTCTACTCCTTCACCTTCTTTGCATTGTAAAATTAAATGTCCTCTGTGAATACAAGTAGCTTGTAAGGTGTGTATTGATTTTATTAATTAGCTAGTTGGGATCATAATTTATGCCAGGCAAACTACAAATGTAGGTTTATTGCTTATTCTATTTGTGGACAGAACTTATTCTATTTGTGGAATAATGTTTTTGTAATAGATTAGAAAACTCTTATTTGGTGCTTTGGCAGGATTAGGTTAAGGTATAATCTTTTATGAGACTTTGGCATATGAAATTACTATTAAGGGGCATATTTTAATATGATTTATACTTGGAAATACAGTTTATTATAGACAATAAAGGAGCTGTTGGCCTAAAACTAGTATTTTCCCCCCAAAAGGTAATTAATAAGATGTCTCCAACCTCTCTAAAGATCACACTAAGGCAACTCATGGAGGGGTCTTCAAAGACCTTGCAGGAAGTATTAACTATGGAGTATCGGCTAAGTCAAGCTTGCATGGTAAGAATTTTTTTTTAATTGTCATTTTTTAGTTATGAAAGTAGTAAGTATTCATTGTAGAACATGTAAAATACATTCAATATAAACATGAAAATTAAAAATTATAATACCTGTAAATTTATGAAAACACAACAGGCCAGTTAGCTTTAAATGTATGGAAGTATCGCTACCGAGATTTTTATTAAGCCTTTATGAAATAGCAATGACATTTGCATGTAAGTGTAAGAAGTCCTCTAACCTCATGTGGAATTCAAAGTAGAAATTAACCATTTTTTAGGCATGATCTCTGTGACCTTGGGTAAGAAGCATGAACTCTCTACATGTGAATTCCCTCATTGGTATTATAAAATGAAGGATATTACTTATAAGCAAATATGTATAAAATAAATGCACAAATGGAACTTATTAGTCAGGTACATGTTTTAATTAATAAGTGTTGAGAGTACCATTGTAAATATAATTAGAGTGGACGGTAATCATGTGGAATATTGATTTCATGAAACATGAAAAGTCAGTTATTTCCTCTTCCAGATGATAAACTCTTTAAAGGCAGAATCATCCCTTATGTTCAAAGGGTCCTTAAAAGGCATCATATCATTTAGATTAATAAACTTGTAGACTAAAGGGAATATTTGGTTTAATAACCAGCAGGCAGACATTCCTAATATACTTTTTTTTTTCCTTTTGGAGACAGAGTCTCACTCTGTCACCTGGGCTAGAGTGCCATGGCATCAGCCTAACTCACAGCAACCTCAAACTCCTGGACTCAAGTGATCCTCCTGCCTCAGCCTCCCGAGTAGCTGGGACTATGGGCGTGCACCACCACGCCCGGCTAATTTTTTCTACTTTTAGTAGAGATGGGGTGTCACTCTTGATCAGACTGGTATTGAACTTTTGTCCTCAAGCAATCCTCCCGTCTCGGCCTCCCAGAGTACTAGAATTACAGGTGTGAGCCACCACATCCAGCCCCCTAATATACTTTAATGTCTTGAAATAGTTATTAAGATACTTAAAGCATTTCATCTAATTAGAAATAAAGCTCTGTCTGCAGTGTCTTAAACTCTTACAGGATGTAAATGGCAGCTGAAGTCTATTGAGTGTTTATTATATGCAAATACTATGCTAGGCACTTTATATGCATTCTCTCTGTTAAATCTCACAGTAGCTCTAGAAGGATAGGTACTATTATTGTCTCCATTTTACAGGTGAGGATACTATGGCATAGAGAAGTAACCTTCCTAAGGTCATGCAGCTGTTACGTGACAGAGACATGGCACATGAAACCAGGCAGCCTTCCGCTAGTGCCAGTGCTCTTGGCCACTGTCCTGCATACCTCACACAGTCAGTCCACAGTTTCCATCGCGCTTTTAGTGCACTGCCTAGATTGATTCATTCCTTCCTTTGTCCTCTCAGCAGACATGTTAATTATGTACCAGGCACTGTGCTAAGTGTTAGGGTTATATTGTTGAATAAGAAAACAGTCCTTTGTTTTCATGGAGTTTAGTCTACTGAGACTGTAAACAAGTAAACAAAGTAAGTATAAAATAATTATAAATTGTGGTAAGCTCTGAAGGAAACACACAGGGTTGGTAATAGAAGAGAATGATGCAGGGACAGGAGGGAGTTGGGAGGCAAAGGGAAGCCTGCTTTAAGTAGGTCGGGGAAGACAGCTTTGAGATCTGTGACCTAAAGGAGGAGAAACGAGTATGTTGAAAAGCCTCTTAGGTTTAACAAGGAGTGATTTGATTTTTCATTTGATTCGATTTGCTTTAAGAAGGTAATTATGGCTGAGTGGAGATAGGGAGGGGTTCAAGAGTAGATGTATCAGCTGGCTGTGGTGACACACACCTGCAGTGCCAGCTACTCAGGAGGCTAGGGCAGGAGGATCGCTTGAGCCCAGGAGTTTGAGGATGCAATGAGTATGATGACGCCACTGCACTCTAGCCTAGGTGACAGAGCGAGACCTTGTCTCACAAAAAAAAAAAAAAAAAGTGGATGTAGAGACCAGACATGAGTTTACTGCAGTGATCCAGGGGTAAAATAGTAGTAGTTTAGACTAGAGTAGCATGCTGGCAATGGAGAGAAATAAATTTGAGATAAATGGAGGTAGAATTGACAGGATTTGATGATGGATATGAGGGAGAGAATATGTTTAGGAGTTGGAGCTTAGAGGTATGAGTTAGAGATTAAGTCTGAAAGACACTAGCACCAATTAAAAAAAAAGTTAGGCATTTATTTACTAAACAAGAGTACTTACTATGTGCTAGGCACTGTTGGACCAAGAATACATAGGTAAACAAAACACACAAGACCCTTACCTTAATGGAACACTTACTGTATAGTGGAGAAATAGACTGTAAAAAAGATAAATATATAAAATATATAGTATATAATTACAAATATTAAGAACAAATAATCAAGGAGGATGGGATATAGAACGTAGACAGGATGACCAGAGGAGACCTCACTGAGATATTCCTTGAGTGAAGATTTTAAAGAAGTGAGGAAGTGAGCCATGCGAGTGCCTGGAAGAACAACATCCCAGGCAGAGGGGACCACAGGTACAAAGCTCTGAGGCCCGCCTGTGCTAGGAACGGTAAGGAGGCTGTGCAGTGCAGGTAGAGAGATGAGGCCAGAGGGAGCAATGTAGCGAAGGGCTGTGCAGAATGTACAGGGCTGTGAAGGTCTCTGTAAGGACTTTGGCTTTTGTTCTGAGTAAAATGGGAAGCCGCTAGATGGTTTTCCGCAGAGGAATGCCATGATCTTCTACTTTGACAGAACTGATCACCAAGGTCATGTGTTGAGCACTGAATGGATAAGATCCCATAGAAAGAAAATGAGAGAGACCAGATCTGAGCCCTAAGGAACTTCAACATTTTGCGGTGGGATAGAGAAAGAGCAGTGGGAGGGGAAAAAAGGACTGAGAAGTAGGAGAACCAGGAGAGTGTGGTGTCACAAGCAGGAGAGAAATGTTTTGGGGAGGAGAGAGTGATGAACTTTGAATACTGCCAAAGTGTCTATAGATGAGGTTAGAAGTGTCCTTTGAATTTGATGACACTGAAGTTGTAGGTGGCGTTGGCAAGCCATTTTAGAGGAGTGCGGTGGGGGCAGATATTCAAGTGCATTAAGTTGGAGAGGAAATGAGAAAATGGGATGTAAAGAAGTAGAGACAATATGTATATACAACTCCTCTTGAAACAGAAATGGGGTAGATGGTGGGACTGTGGAATCAAGTGAGGTTTCTTTTTTATTTTGTAAGATGGAAAGTACCAGAACATCATTGTAAATGATTGGAAATGATCCAGTAGAGATTGATAATAATACTTAACATTTGCCGAACACTTGCTCTGTGTCGGACACTGTACTGGGATATGGATTAAAATAATTCGATGATATTGCCATTTCATGTAAGGAAACTGGGGGTTAGAAAAACTTCTAGCCCAAGGACACATGGTTAATATATAGCAGAACCTGGATGTGAATCCAGGCATTTGAACCATAAGCACTCAGTTGCTCAGTTATATTGTGTATGTCGATGATGCCAGGAAGAGGAGAAGTGGATAACCCCTTGAGGAGGCAAGAGGGGATGGGGATTGGAGGGCAAGTGCGGACTGGCCTTTGAAACGGGAATGATTTCTTCCTCCATAGTCATGAAAAGGAAGACAGGTGTAGTTCGCTGCAGGTGTTTTAGTGGTAGGAAGACAAGACTGTTCGTATCTTGCAGTAAGAGTAGAGTGTGCTCTAGTGGTAGAGCTTGAGAGGGGAGAAAACAGTTTAAATCATTATCTTAGGGAGTGTGGAAGAGATCATGGATTGTTCTGTTTTCCATGCCTGTTTGAGATTTGTGATCATGAATTTTAAATGAAACCAGTCACAGTTGTATGATTTTCTGTAGCAAGATTTAGCTGCTCAAATGTAGGCAGAGGTAAATGTTAGGGTTCAGCTGGTGCTGGGATTTTGCCAGGTTTGTATAAAGGAGAAAGAGGTTTGAGGGAGGTGAGGACATTTTCAAAGGAAGTGCCATATTAAAGGACTGATGAAACTGGGCTGAGTGAAGAGCAAAATGAAGCCAACACGATGGGGAGAAAGTCATAGGATCTGTGGCCCTCAGTAAGAGCAAGGATTTGCAGCAGTGGAGATACTTGCACAAATATTATACGATCAGGAGGTGGTGATCAGAGAGTGGGTGATCACAGGTGGCCCCGTATCTGAATGTCATGGTTCAGGTGGTGGCCATGAGAGTGGGAGGCTGAAGCGGGTGGAGGAGAGTGATGATCACCAGGAATAAGAACACCTAGAAATTATCCCCCTTTAATCTCAATTTTCTTTCAGGGAGGTCATGACTTTCATGAAGGCGTTAGAGCTGGTAAGTGACAAATAGTTGTGTTTCCTTCCTGGCTATTAGGGAAATAGATTTGTGAGCATATGCTATTAATTAAAGATGATACAGGTTGCATATCCCAGATCCAAAAATTTGAAATCTTAAATGCTCCAAAATCCAAAAATTTTTGAGTGCTGACATGAAACTCAAAGGACATGCCCATTGGAGCATAAGTATGATGGAAATATTCCAAAATCTGAAACACTTCTGGTCCCAAGCATTTTGGACAAGGGATAATCAACCTGTAGTTGTTTTTAGTGAAATCAAACCTTTATAAAGTTTGCAAAATTGTGTTTTTTAAAAAAATATTACCATCTGGGATATAAGGCAAGATCAGTCCTTGAAACTAATATTATTTTTAAAAATTTGCATAATGTGGCACTACTCCCTAATTTATATGTTAAGAGGTAATTCTGCTTCTACAGACTCACCTCTGATAAGTGCAATGTAAACTTGTGAACTCATCCTGCTGCTGAGGCCTTTAAAACATGCATTTATTCCCCTGCAAAAAGCCCTGAAGTCCCCTACCCTTCTTCCCTGTTTTGTCCTGGCCTGGCAAAATAAGGCAGTGGTCAAACTGTATTATCCCCCTTCTTGCCTGTACTTGAGCAGTTAAACATTGCTGGGGAAAAAACCATATGACATAATTAGTAACCTTTTCTAATGTTCTTATTAATACTTTCCACTTTTGCTTATCATCCCCAAAGTCAGAATATTTAGAGAAAGCAAGTGAAGTGGTTGTTTTTTTCCAGCAAACTTGTAACAATTCCTTTTTATGTATAACATATATCCCTACATAGAACTGTTATTTATGTTATATAAAACAAGTTTTTCCTTCTATATGCACTTTGCATATCTAATTTTCTTATGTTTTTATTAATCATATTAATATAGTACAGACTCTGGTTATACTGTTTTGTCTGAATAAAAGGTTATGTTCTCTGAGCTCTAAGCTTTGATGAACACCAATCACATGATATATGAGAAATAAACACTTAATTCAAACCCTTTTAGAAGACACATGGGGTTGAGTCAGAGGCTGGATTTTACTTGGTTTTATAGAAAAAGTAAAATATGCATTTTTCCCACTAATCTCTGCAAATTCTTGATGCATGTAGATTGTAGCCTAGACCTCTAATTTTAGGGAACCTGTATGCTGGTTGGGTTATATTGATAAAATATTCATTATATGTTATAACGGCCCTTCTTAATAAAGAAAGGTATTGTTTTTAGATAAGTACTCTCAGTTATTTTAAGGAAAAAGTTGAAACCAAGCAGCATCAAAGTTCTGATTTAATGAAGATAAAATATATTGCCTCCTCTTTCAGCTTAGCCTGTTTATTTAGAAAGCAATATCCTGGGTAAAACTGTTTAGTGTTCTTACATAATCAAATGTTTGCTACGATTTGCTAATTATAAAAATGTGTTAGCATATCAGAGAAAATAAGCTAGCAAATTAGGGAAATAGTTATTAAAAATTCTTACTGTTAACATCTACAGCAAACTACTTCTGGTCATAGAAGAAAATGGGCTATTTTAGTAGAGGATAGATAGTTACCAAATGGAGTTTGAGTGGGTATCTCAGGAGACCTTCTGAAAAACTTGAGCTGCCTACATGGCAGGAACTTAAGCTATATCTATTTTAGGCAAAAAATTTTGTTCACTTGAAATAACACAGATTTGATTAATATTCTTTTTCCTTTTGCTCTTCAGTGGGATCTCAAGGAGGTAGATAGTATTGGCCAGAACACTTAAAGAGGAAGAAATTCTTGTGGAAATCCTAGTATTGTTCTTGGTTTACACCATCCAGGGAATATATAAAACTTTCAAATTGGTAGGAATCAGAACATCAGTGTTTAATATCACCACTGAGCCAATACCAGAATCTCATAGTGTAGGGAGCCAAACCTTAAAAACCTCCAGTATCCACATTTAATTGCATATAAGCTTCCTTCTGCCTACCAAGGCAGTCTTCCTTCCTTAGATCTCATACTGCTGCTATTTAACTATTTAGCCTTTGAATGCTAAATTAGGTTTTCCCATTTCACTATAGTGTTTGTATATTTAAATATTTCCATTCTTCACAAGAATTATGTACATTTGAGCATGGTTGGAAATTTGCTGCTACAACCATACCTTTTAAAAAAAAATAGTTTTGAATTGTAGATTCACATGCAGTTGTAAGAAATAATATAGAGATCCTGCACACCCCCACCTCGTTTCCAAAATGATAACATTTGTATAACTACAGTATACTTTCACAACCGGGAAATGGACATTGCCCTCCTTTTTTTAAGAGAGGTTACAGATTGTCTCATACTTACAATCCTGTGGGGATACTATGTGGCTGCACTAAGTGATGACTACACTGAAATAGGAGAAGTAAAAGGTTTTGTGATAACCTGAAGGTGGTTGATTTTTAAACTCAGAGCTGTCTGAACTGGAGGATTCAGCAGAACAACAATATCCACGTTTAATTATGCATGAAGTCCCCTTCTCTCTACCTTAAGTGATTAATTTTCCTCCCCAAACCCAATGTGTGGAGGAGGTTAGTAGGAACATCTGGGACCTCTCCCCTTCCCTGCCTTCCTTTTAAACCACACCAACTCTGGTTTTAGCTGTTTTGTAACATGGAGGTTTCATTTACGATTTTATTTGAAGAAGAATAAAGAGTTCTAATGTTTCAACTGCTGGATTGGTTAGGTAGTAGGCGTTATTAAAGCTAGACGTGAGGCTTAGAAAGTTAGAAAATACTCATGCCAGTCATCAAAAGTATAATATATTGCTATCTATACAAATTCCTTGGGGGTTTAATTTAAAAGAAAAATAGAACACATGCAAAAACTTAAACTTTGGGGGGGAAAAGTACTATATAAAAATATGCCTAGTACAAGATAGTTTCTGTCAATTCAGTAATTAAAATCTGGTAATACCAGAAAGAAATGTACTGACATCTGTATCTTCTCTTGACAGTTTTAATTGATAAAGACCAGAGTCCAAAGTGGAAACCAGCTGATCTAAAAGAAGTTACTGATGAAGATGTGAATAATCACTTTAAGTCTCTAGGAAGCAGTGATTTGAAATTTTGAGGTGACTGGCCTTTTCCAGGTATATTTTGGAGCAGTGGTTGGCAAACTACAGCATATGGGCCAAATCCAGCTTGCTGCCTGTTTTTATACAGCTTGCAAGCTAAGAATAGTTTATGTATTTTAAAATGGTTGGGAAAAGAATCAGAAACTAATATTTCATGATTTGTGAAAATTATATGAAATTCAAATATCAGTGTTCACCAATAAAGCTTTATTGGAACATAGCTGTCCTCATGTTTTACATATTATCTATGGCTACTTTGAATTGAGTAGTTACAACAGAGATTGTATGGCCTGCAAAGCCTAAAATATTTACTGTCTGGTGCTTGTCAGAGTTTACCAACCCCTGTTTTAAAAGATGGGAAAATTCAAAGGTCATTAAAGATTCTCTTGAGTTAGTATATCTAATTGAAATGGGAACTATGTTTGGCTTTTGGTAGTGGTTTATATGTTGATTAAATAAACTTAGGTATAGATTATCAAAAATAAAGACACTGAAAGGTTTTTTTGGGATACTGTATTAATGCCTCATAGAATTTCCTCCATATAAAATAGTTGGGTTACTGTATCAGAAGAGCTCCTTTTATAAACATTAGGAATCTTGGGCAAAGAGAAAAGGTTTTTATGAAGTTATCTCTCTAGTATTATTAACTCAGCCTTGCCTTTCTTAAAGTAATCGGAATACCTTCCCAGGGTAAAAATGAAAGCATTGTTTCTTGTTAACTTGCAATATTTGTTACTCTGGCAGAATGAGAAATTAGGAAACTGCCCATCTCTAAGATAGAGACATTCTGCTTTTTATAATTTACATCAGACTTATATGTGATAAGTTAATTGTACTTATACAAGGTGCAAATCAGGAGAAAAAACTTAATTGAAAAGACTTTTGTTCAAAATATAGCCTCAATAATTGGTATTGTTGACAAAATGTTTTTTTAAGGTATACAAGAAACTGCAAGATGTTATAGACTCAAAGTTCTAGGTAAGAATAATTTCTAAAGGTCAGTTTATCATTTATTTTGTAACTTGTTATAGTTTCTCCTTTATCCCATACCCCTTAGAAACTAAGAGAACTTCAGGTTTGTAAGAACAAAAAGCCAACAGAGCTGAAAGAGACATAAAAGATTATGTCCTGTACCCTTCTCATAAAGGAGAAAATTGTAGCCCAGATGATATTTGTTTAAATTTTATCAGTTCTTAATCTATTTTATATGAAGCATTTTTCTTCTAAAAAATTCAGGAACAGGTCTGGAGTAAAGATGCCATGATATTGAACATGTTTTCATTTGTATTCTTAAAACTCCTAAATTGGACCTGAGTGATCCAAGAAATTATTTGTATAAATGGATTTTTATTCGCTTTTACATTTGATAACAATGCACAAAATGTGTTTTTTATGTTGTTAAAAGATTTGAAAGTATAATATGTAATGTTGAAAAGCATTTGCCTTCAGTTAAATAAGAACTCATAGCTAGTTAATTGCAACTGGACTTTTATTGTACAGTTACAAAAAAAGTTTTCACAAAAATATTTGGAAAAAATATACCACTTCATAGCTAAGTCCTACAGAGAAAAGAATCTGTTAACAAAACTTGAGTTTTATAAATTAAGATGCAGGTAGTGCTTCTGAGCCCATGGTGCCAAGGAAGACATGTCCTATTTGGTCATTCAAATATAGGAGAGCATTATGATTAAGCAAACAACGTATTTGTTTGTTACAACTTTGTTTTTAAATTGCCATTCCTTGACATAACTTACGAAGTATCTCTAACTTTTGATTTCTAAAACTATGTAATACAAAAGTATACTTCCCTCATTTCATAAAATGCCAATGATATCAAGTAGGACATGAGTATTATACTACTTTATTCATTCAGTGTGTCTGTTTTTAATACTAATAAGGCAATTTGACACAAAATATTCCTGTGGGACTAATTGTTTTTTGTCCCCTTCAAAATTGTGCTTTAAGTGCTAACAATCACAGGCAGTTTGCAAAGAACCGATAAGGCAACTAAAAGTGGAGAATTCTTGGATCAAAGGCATGTAACTGAAATGTAACAGCACATGAGAGACACCTGGGGAAGGCAACAGCGAAGCATGTTTGTGGGGTTAGGTAAGTCTCTGTAAATAAGGAATTGGCACGTTTATTTTCTCTAATAATCTGTTTCCACAGTTGCCACCTGGAGGTTCTTTGTTGTGCTGGTAGAGGCTCACTTGTCCTTACACTGGATGTTCCAAATGTTTGCCTTTCCAGTAGCTCAAAATTCTTTCGGTCTTCTGTGCTATATGTTTCCTTCCCTCTCGGTAGACCTTCTACTTTTTTATTGTTCATGAAAGACCTTCAAAATGAAGTAAAGCCAATATTTCAATATAAATGTATAAAAGAAGGCTAATCATCCTATCAAAGATATTCTCATCCATCTTGTCATTAGGCCAAACTATATTGTGATGAGATGACTATCATATGAAGTACAAATTTGTTTATTCAGCTCCTACCTGCCCCCAACTTGGTTTATCCATTAGCTCACTGATTATGCAAGTCTTGTAGTTCCTTGTTCATGCATTGGCATATAATGCAGCATATATTTCAAAGATAAGTCTCCTGGAAATATTGTACACAAGATATACTCTATGAAAACATTATTCAGGGGCACAGGGGTGGGTTCTCAGTGACAGAACTGTACTGCCATAGTTGCTGAGAGAGGGCAGCAACAGGGATTTAGACTTCTTGCTAGATATGGATCTGGGAGGTGTCCCTGTTACACCCCTGGGAGACAGGGGCCCAGGACAGAGAAGGAACCTGAAGTTAAAATGTTTAGATATAACCAAAACCCGCTAGTCGCTATCCCTGTGTATACTGACAAATTTAATGGGACATGCTGCTTTATGTGGCTCTGTGTCCTCACCGTGATAGTTACTATTCCATATACCTAATTATGTCTTTTAAACAGCAAGTAACTTTGCAGCAAAGATCCCGACATGAGATATAAAATGAATGAAAAACCACTCCCTCTAGGCTTTATGTCTGAGTAAACACTCAAAAACCTAAACTTCTCTTCATGACCTGGAAATGTTTTATACTTATGGGAAACTTTGTGCCCTTAACCTGATGATTTCAGATCCTTGTAGAATAGAACAACAACCATTCCTCTTCATATAAGTTGCTAGACTGTACAATGGGATGGTATGAATCCTGAGACTAGGTAGAATTAAAGTTGAATGATGAGGTGTCTAGAGGCTAAAGATGGCATATCACTCATTTCAAATAACTTTGCTTGTGTGACTTGGAGAATTCACTCTGATTGTGGGTTTCAAAGTATTGTTAAAATTAAAGGTAGCATTCCTACCTGCTTACGATGTCATATACACATTTATCTGATTACAAAGGTCAAGCCTTTTTCTGCGTTTTAGATTTCAATAACAATGGTGTATTAATAAAAGGATCTAACATACACAGGCTTAAATAATTTCCATTTAAACTCCATATGTAGCAAATCTTGATGACAAGATTATTCTAGAAACTCAGTCCCAATTTTCCTACAAGTTATATCCCCCCCCCCGCAATTTTTTAAATCACCTATCTTTAATCAGTACTTAATCCTTTTAAAAAGTGCATCTGTGTGTGCTGCAACAGTAAAAGGAAAGACTTCCCCCTTCCCCAAAGATAGCCAGATCATCAAAATAGTATGGTAGATGGCTATAAATGTCCTATAAGCATGTGTTACCACTAAAAAAATAAATACATGAATACTCTCCTTGACAGGAATGTTCTGTCTTATAATACAACTATAAATACTCATGTATTATCTGGGCCCATATTCCAGCCCTCTGCATCTGAGGCAGTAAAACTTAATATACGATTAGTACTGACACCAGGTTTTGCTTTCTACTTTGCAGGTAGGCTGCTTATTTTTAAGATTTACTGGATTGCTGTTTATAAAAGATACCCATACTTGTTTTCTTTATATAGTTATATCACTGGGCTGCTTATTAATTCAATGCAATAAATATTAATGTTATGGCTTCTGTAAATCATTATCTTTTTCAGATGGCTTTGTATGCAATGTCTTCAGTCATCCAGTAATAGCTGTAGCTATTTAGGGCCCTGAGGTTCAAGGTGGATAACTTCAACAGGAGTTGCTTCTAATGCCAGATCATTTGTGTTAAGAAGTGGAGATCCTTGACATAAATGGTTTTGACAAATAAGACCCACTGCTGATCACTATGGCTTGAGTGCCATTCCCTTGCTAAGGCATTTTGAGAAAACTATCTGGGTTTTTTGGGGGGTGTGAATTAACAAATTTTATTTTAAAGGACTGTCTTTAACCATTTGGAACTTGGAGCACTTATTCCTCAGCATTTTCTTTGGTGATATCATTACTGCCTCAGGAAGAAAGTGCTGTGACATACAGCTGATTACTGGGTACCACAGGACCTCTGTTCAGCCCTTCAAATGACTAAAATCCAAGCCCAAGCAGAGAGAAATTACTGTCAACATAGAACTGCTTAAAACATATTTCATCTTAGGTATTACACTAGTGACATAATCATAGACATGTTTTACATCCAGCTGGAGTTATTTGTACTTATTCACACCAGTTTTTGCTTTTGTTTCATATATTTATGCTAGCACCAACTATATAGCCAGTCGAGAAAGCGTTGTCATTCTACAGCATCAGGGCCCTCATACTCGATGTATGGGATGTCATAGTACATGACGTTATTGAGTGCCCATTGCTTCAAGGCATCACACAAGATTTCCTGGGACAGGCGCTGTGCATATTCAAGGACCACAGTACTGGTCCCCAAGGGTTGCTTCACTTCGTTTTTGACAGTAACTGAAGAAGGCATCAAGCTTTCTTCATTCTCAGGCTGCTTCTCAGGTTCAAATGGCATAGAAAATGGGAAAGTTTGCTTTGATTTCACACAGCCCATGTTATAAAGAGCTTGGACTAATGAAGGAAAGCAGTAGCAAAGACTATTTCAGCAGCATCTTTAGAAAACAAGAGAGTTTGTCCACGTGATGTTGACCAGTGCTTTTCCTCTCCAGGTCTCTTCAATAATCGATGTTCCCTTTCAACACTCTTCACGTGTAGTGTTTATCTGTCAAGAAAAGGGAGGTTTCATTTTGAAGTTATAGAATGCAAAATAACATACGATTCGGTAGCATGTAAAAGTCCCTTTCACGTGGAGGAAATGTGAGGTAACAACAGCTTTATCTTATCAATAGAAAAAGATAATCACTCAACAAAAATGGCAATTTACAAAATAGGAAAACGTTTTTTAAAGATCTTGAAAATTTTATAAAACTGCAAACAGTTAAACTTTCGCTAGCTTAGATTTATTTATCTATACCAAGGGTCAGCAAACAATAACTCTTGGCTCAAATTCCAGTTGCCTGTTTTTGTAAATAATGTTTTTCAGAACACAGCCATGCTCATTTGTTTACATATTGTCTGTGGTTGCTTTCATGCTACAGTGGCAGAATTGAATAGTTGTAACAGACCATGTGGCCCACAAAGCTTAAAATATTTACTGTCTGGCCCTTTACAGAAGATGTTTGCTGACCCCTGATCTACATTGACAAAGGAAATGAGCATATCAAAATTTGCTCCTGTCCCATCAGAGTCAGGCTTTGTCCCCCGGTATGATATTTACGACTCAAAGAGTAGCAAAAAATGATGGCTTTTACACTAGTGCCAACTCTAAACAACACAGGCTAGACATAGCAAAGGCACCTATTTCTTCTTATGAATTCCCTATGAAATTTTATGAATTCCCTATGAAATTATATGAAAAGCTTAGATTAAAATAAGCTTAAAGATTTTTTCCTCCTAAATATCTCATTCTTACCCTTGTTTGATGTTTGGATGGTAAGTAGGCTACAATGGTTGTGATGTTCTTTCTAACCTTCCCAAGTGGGTGTTGCCACTGAATGAACTTCTCCTAAGAAAGGACTTGAATCAATACAAAACAACTCCACTGTAGGCGAGCGCAGGCAGTCTCTATGAGTGAGGTTAATGGTCCCTGATTATATCTTAGTTTTTGGACTAAAGACATAGCTCTAAAAATTCATAAAACTGAATTGACTTGTTTCTGAAACCATTGATTTTAAGAATGTAAAAGCTAGCATGCATCTAATTTATTTTTTAATAGTTTGTAATTAAAGATGTCCAGAGAAGGTGATATTTGCCCGGTCTACTGCTGTATATTCTTTAGATTTCTATAAATTCTACTCAGTTTCTCTCATAATAGTCCTATCTGTTCCCTAACCCTAATAAGGGTGATATGGGGGAGCCGAGAAAGGAAATATACCTTCTGCTTTTTATGCCCTACTTCTTGCTCCAGATTTCAGAGATGTATTTCAAAAAGGGAACAAGGGATATGTACAATGTCTGTCTTGCTTACTAGACTGAAATCCCTGAAGATGGGGACTGTCTTGGTTGCGCACCTCCAGCATGTTATGACTTACCCCATAGTATCTTGTAGTATGAGGGATAGTTAAGAGAACTGGACATAGTTAACCTGAAAAAATTTACTTAAAGAAGTCAGTGAGTGTCAGATAAATGGCTGTGAGAAGAATCATCAGAATATCCTGTGTTTTCTGGGATCTTTGGTTTTGCAAAAGCAGCTTTTTCTTAACTGTAGTGCCAGATTTGCACTTTCACCCCAAAACAATTTTAAACCCAGACAAAATGTCAGCAGGTGTTTTCAGGCATTGAGCTTGAAATAGGCAATGTGGGACTGATTCCTGAGAAGGGACACACAAGATGTTAAATCCCACAATTAATCATCCTAGGGTTCTGCTTGGGGGTATCTTCCGGCATTATCATGGGGAGGTTGAGCCCAAGGATCGTGGCAATTCTAAGCTGAAGAAGCAGAGGTTTGGGTTACTGAAACAACTGGAATTTACAAGACAGTTCAAGAGAAAAGAGAACCTTGTTTGAGTGCTGGGGTGTACAGGATAAGGATCTATAAGACCTAGCAAAAAATTACTTGCTCTGAGACTTAGAGTTGAACAGTGATACCAGAAGTTATATAGTGTTGGGAATCCTTGGAGTTTCAGCCAGAGTGGAGAAATCTCACTGAACACTTAAGGCATTTAGTTACTACTAAGAAATGTGACACCATCTTAGGAGTCAGGAGCATACCTTAGAGCAAGGGTTGGCAAATACTTTCTCAAAGGGCTAGATAGTGTATGGCTCACAAACCTGAGTGTTTATGCCCCTCCTGTTCGTATGTTGAAACCCCAAATATAATGGCATATGGGAGGTGGTATTTGAGTATGAGTGCCCTTATAAGAGACCCCAGAGAGCTCCCTTGCTCCCACCACCATGTGAGGACACAGGGAGAAGCTGGCCATCCATGAACCAGGAAGTGGGCTCTCACCAAATATGCCAGTTCCTTTATCTTGGACTTCCCAACCTACAAAACTATGAGAAATAACTGTGTTGTTTACAAACACCTAGTTTATGGTATTTTGTTACAGTGGCCTGAATGGGCCAAGGCACATATGGCCTACTTCACAGCTATTGAGCTCTGGCACAAAAATAGCCACAGAAAATATATAAACAAATGGGTGTGGCTATATTCCAATAAAACTTCATTTACAAAAACAGCCAGCTAGCCTATGAGGCATATTCTACTAAATTCAAATAGAAATAGTCCCACTCTAACAAAAAATAAAACAATACCATTTAAAGGAAGATAACATGATCCAGACTCATTACAAGGTATTATTCATGATGTCTATAAATCAATAAAAGTCATATAAAGAAGCAAGAAAATGTGAACCACAATCAAGAGAAAAAATTGCTAGAAACAGATCCCTAAATGACCCAGCATTTCTTAATAGAACTTCAAGGCAGCTATTTAAATATACCAGAATATAAAGGAAAAAATAATTACAGTGAACAAATAAAGAATCTCGGAGAAATGGAAACCTGAGAAATGTACAATATCTGAAATGAAAAATTGTATGGGCTATTGAATATTACAAATGAAAGGATTCATGATCTTGAACATAAATCTATAGATTTACCCAATCTGATCAGCTGATCTTTGGCAAAAGCAATATAATGGAGGAAAGACAGTCTTTCCAATAAATAGTTGTTCTGGAACAACTGAATACCCACATGCCAAAAAAAATCTAGACACAGATCTTACACCCTTCACAAAAATTAACTCAAAATAGATCACAGACCTATTAATAAATACAAAACACAAAACTATACCACTCCTAGAAGATAACATAGGAGAAAAATCTAGAAGACCTTGGGTTGGTGGTGATCTTTCAGATTCCATACCCAAGGCATGATCCATGGAAGAAATAATTGATAAGTTGGTCTTCACTAAAATTTAAAACTTCTGCTCTACGTAGACATGGTCAAGAAAATGAGAAGACAAGCCTCAGATGGGGAGAAAATATTGTAAAAGCTATTTGATAAAAGCTAGGCTTTTAATAATAAAAGATCATCTAAAGTATATAAAACTCTTAAAAGTCAACAATATGAATATGAACCTAGTTAAAAAATGGGCAAAAGATCTGAACAGACACCTCACCAAAGAAGACATACAGATGGCAAATAAGCATATGGAAAAATGTTCAATATCACATCATTAGGGAATTGCAAATTAAAACAACAGTGATATAATGGCGAAAACCGAAAACACTGACACCACCAAATGCTAGTAGAATGTGGAGCAACAGAACTCATGGTACACTTTGATAGTTTCTTACAAAACTACATATACTCTTACCATACGATCCAGTAATTGTGTCTCTTGGTATTTACCCAAATGAATTGAAAACTTCCATCCATGCAAAAATCTACAAGGGGATGTCTATTCATAATTGCCAAAACTTAAAAGCAACCACGATGTCCTTCAGTTGGATAAACTGTGGTACATCTAGACAATGGGATATTATTCAGTGTTAGAAAGAAATGAGTTATCAAGCCATGAAAAGAAAGGAGGAATCTTAAATGCATATTACTAAATTAAGTCAATCTGAAATGGCTACATACTGTATGATGTGTACAACTGTATAACATTTTGGAAAGGCCAAACTTTGGAGACAGTACAAAGACCAGTGCTTTCCAGGTTTATGGAGGAAGGTTAGATGAATAGGTGGAACACACAGACAATTTTTAGGGCAGGGAAACTATTCTTTATGATGCTATACTGGTGAATTTATATCATTATACATTTGTCAAAACCCATAGATTATATAATACAACACCAAGAATGAATGTGGACTAATAAAACGTGGACTTTGAGTGATAAAGATGTATCAGTTCATCAGTTGTAACATACACCACTCCGGTATGGGACGTCGACAGCGGGGGCTGCTGCGTCTGTGCACGCACAAACCTGCAGGGAATATATGTGAACTCTTTGTACTTCTTGCTCAGTTTTTCTGTGAACTTAAAACTGCTCTGAAGTCTATTTTTAAAAAAACATAAACCAACTATATGCTATCTATAAGGGGTACACTTTAAACATAAATGTGTACGTAACTAAAAACAGCTTCAAACTACATGAAGAACTAAAAACTGACAGAACTGAAGAGAGAAACAAACCTACAAGCATAGTTGGAAATTTAAACAAGACTTTCTCAGTAACTGATAGAATATCCAAAAAAAAAAAAAAAAAACCAATATACATTTTGAATATTATGATCCAACTTGAGTTAACTGACATTTATAAGACACTATACCCAATAACTATAATACATTCTTATCAAGTGCCTATGGAACATTCACCAAGATTTACTATATGATGGTCTCAACAGATTTCAAAGGCTTCAAATCTTAGAGTACATATTCCAACCACCCAGAATTAAATTAGGAATAAATGATAGTAAAATATTGAGAAAAGCCCCAAATATTTGGAAACTAAACATTGTATTTCTAAATAACCCCATGGGGCAAAGAAGACATCACAAGGGAAATTATTAGTAAAAGCCACATCAAAACTTTGAAATGCATTATTAAAACTTAGAAGGAAATTTATAGATTTAAATGTTTGTAACAGAAAGGAAGAAAAGTTTAAACAGTTATCTAAGCTTTTGCCTTAAACTATAAAAGAAAAGCAAACCCAAAGTAAGTAGAAGGAAGGAAATATAGATAAGAGTAGAAATTAATGAAACAAACAGTAAAGAAAATTGATGGGACCAATGCCAGTTCTTTAAAAAACTCGAATAGACAAATCTCTATACAAACTGATCAAGAAAAATAAGTCACATTTTTTGAGATATATAAAAATGGACATTACTACAGATTCTAGATACATTTAAAAGTCTAACAGAGGAATAATATGAACAACTTTATGCCAATACCAGATTACCAAAACTGGCACAAGAAAAAAAATCTGATAGCCCTATATCAATTAAAGAAATTGAATTTGTAATTTAAATCTTTCCAAAAAGAAACCTCCAAGGCCCAAATGGCTACATGATAGAATTCTACCAAACATGTCAGGAAGAAGTAATACCAATCTTACCCAAACTCCTCAGAAAAGAAAGGAAGAAACATTTCCAAAGTCATTCTATTAAATCTGAGGCTGGAATTATCCTGTTACCAAGACGAAAGACAAAGCTCAACTTTATAGGCCAATATCCCTTATGAATATAGACCCAGATATTTTAAATAGCAAATTGAATCCAGCATATCGAATATGGATAATACATCATGACCAAGTGGGATTTATACCAGAAATAAAAAGAATGCAGTATAACATTCAACAGTGAGTAAATGTAATTCACTATAGTAACATAAAAAAGAGAAAAACCAGATGATCTCAATAAAAACAGAAAAAGTACTTGATAAAACACCCATTCATGATAAAAATCTTCAAAGTATTAATTTGGAGGGCCTTCCTCAATCTAATGTTAATGGTGAAAGACTGAACACTTTTCCCTATGATAGGAACAAGGCAGTAATGTTCACTCTCATGATTTCTTTGTATAATATTGTTCTAGAGGGTCCTACCCCGTGTGAGGAAGGAAGGAGAGGTAGGAAAGAAATACAAAGCATCAAGATTGAGGGAGAAAGAAAACTGCCTTTATTTGCAGATGACATGATTGTATATGTAGAAAAATATCAAAAAATGACTAGAATAAGTAATTTTAGCAAGGTCTCAACATACAAAGGTTACATACAAAAATCAATTTGATTTCTATATACTTAGCAGAAGATTATTGCCATTTGCAATAGCATCAAAAATATAAACACTTAGGGATAAATTTAACAAAGTATATGAAAGAAAACTACATTGTATATTTCATGTATATTATACATGAAGAATACAAATTGTTACTAAAACACCGTTCTTGATGTGGAAAACAATATTAAGACAATTCTCCCCAAACTGATGTATACATCAGTTGACATATGCTGAGTGTCAGCATAATTCCAGCAGGCCTTTTTGTAGACAGTGACAAACTGATTCTAAAATTCCAATCAAAATCCTAGCAGGATTTGTGTATGTGTATACATACACACACACACACACACACACACACACACACACCAGCTGATTATAGACTGTATATGGAAATACAAAGAAACTAAAATAGCCAAAATTTTTAGAAAGAAGAACAAAGTTGGAATACTCATATGACTAATTTTAAGAATGACTATCAAACTACAGTAATCAGACGATGCTATATTGACAAAAGGCTAGACACAAATCTATGGAATAGAATAGAATCAAGAGAGAGAACCATACAAATATGGTCAACTGATTTTTGACAAATGTGCAAAAACAATGCAAAAAGGATAATCTTTTGAACAAATGGGATTGGAACAAATGGATATTCATATACCCTCCTCCCCCACAAAAAAAATCTACCTATACCTTATATTGTATACAAAAATTAACTCAAAAGGATCATAGATCTAAGTGTAAAATGTAAAACTATAAGACTTGAAGACAGAAAATATTCATGATCTTGCGTTAGGCAAAGAGTTCTTAGATGTGACACCAAAAGCATGAACTATAAAAGGAAAAATTAATAAAGTAGGCTAAATAAAAACTGAAAACTTTTGCTTTGGAAAAAACAGTTAAGGGAATGAAAAGATAAATGTAAAAAATATTTGCAAACCATCTATCCTATAAATGACTTAAATCCAATATAACAATCAAAATTCAATAGCAAGAAAAAAAAAGAACCAAGTTTAAAAAATGGACAAAAGATTTAGGCAGACATTTCACCCAATACCACCTATGAATAGCAAATAAAACAGCAAATGAAAGATGCACAACATCCTAACAGCCATTAGGGAAATGCAAATTAAAACCATAAGATACCGCTGCATACCTATTAGAATGGGTAAAGTAAAAATAATATCAAGTGCTGGTGAGTATGCAGGGCAACTGCAACTCTCATACTTTGCTAGTGGGAATGCAAAATGACAGCCACTCTGGAAAACGGTTTGGTAGTTTCTTATGAAGTTGAAACAACCACTTATCATATGACCCAGCAATCCTATTCCTATTTACTCTAGAGAAAGGAAAATTTGTGTTCACAAAAAAACTTTTACACAAATGCCTATCATGGCTTTATTCATAATTGCCAAAAGTTGGAAACAGCAATATTGATCAACATGGATAATTCTTAAAGGCATGCTGATTGAAGAAGCTAGTCTCAAAAGGTTATACTTACTACATGAGTCTATTTATGTGACATCCTGGAAAAGGCAAAACCATAGGGACGGATAACATTAGAGGCTGACAGGGATTAGAGGTATGAGTAGATTGTGACTACAAAGGGGCAGCAGGAGGGAGCTTTTTTTGGGTGATGGAACTATTCTTTATCCTGATTGTGGTGATACCTATAGCAAATTTATACATGTATTAAAACTCATAGAACTGTTCACCAAAATAAAGTCAGTTTTACTGTATATAAGTTAAAAATAAAGGTATTTTCAAAAAACGCAATACCATTACCCACTAAGATTGCTAAAATTAAAAAGCCTAGTGTTGAGGACATGGAATGCATAGATTGCTGGTAGGTGTGTAAAATGGTACAGCCACTTTAAAGAACTGGTTAGCTGTTTCTTATAAAGTTAACCATTTTATTTCTAGGTATTTATCTAAGACAAACGGAAACATGTCTGTTAAAAAAACTTATATACCAATGTCTATAGCAGCTTTATTTATAATAACCAAAGCTATTTATAGGAACAACTCAAATGCCCATCAGTAGGTGACTGGATAAATGAATTGGAGATATCCTTAAAATGGAATAGTACTTGACAGTAAAAAAAGAATTAACTATTGATACGTGCAGCAACATGGATGAATCTCAAACATGTTGCACCAGGTACAAAAGACTGATCATATTTATATGAATTGCAAGATTGGACAATACTAACCCTATGGATTGAAATCATAATGGTTCCCTTTCGATGGGAGGTGGTAAGGACTGCTTGGAACGAATCATGAAAGAACTTTCTACGTGATGGAAACATTCTATACCTTGATTGGGGTGTTGGTTACATGAGGTATATGTTTGTCAAAATTTGTCAGATTGTACCCTTAACATCTGTGTACTATATTTCACTATAATTTTTACTTTAATAAATTGTATAGATCAGTTTTTGAGAACATTCTAGGACACCTAAATCCAGGGGACTAATGTATTTGTACCTTAAAAAGACTGCCTGTTTGAATCAGTCACGCCAAATTTTAAAATCAGTCTAAAATTCCAGCTCTTAAAGGGACTGGGCAGCATGCAGAGCACAGACCAGCCCACTGTGCTATCTGCCTCCAGCGCTTCGCTGCTGTTTCCTTTGTACACTGGCCTAAAACCAGCCCAAACCCGGTGGTCACATTCTTCTGGACCTAGAGAAGAGCACATCTACTACTACCACCAGTTGCCAGTTCAAGGGCTTTCTTTATTTTTCACTTCCTTGAGTGCTTTGATTTAGATTGATGGCAATAAAAGAGAAACTGAATTGGAAATTGGATGAGAGAGTCCTTTGTCCTTTATGGTGCTGTTTCTGAACTCGTGAGGGGTGGAGTGGGGAGAGAGATATATAACCTTATCCAAAGAACTAGATTAATAATACTTCATCTGCCCCACCCTGCCTTTAGTTTAACCATATTTCTAGATTGTCTGAAGGACCTCAAAATACTTAGATAGTGAAATATTTATGCTGTCAGTCTTCAGCTGGTTTAGCCATAGTGCTTTTATCAATGATAGAAGATGACTGTTCTTCAGTTATTTATCACTTCTGCTGACTAATTTATGTTTACCACCTCTTCCCAACTAGTAGATGAAATAGACAGATAGGTCTGGCTATTTCCACTTGCAGAGGAAACTGACCCAGAGAAAGTTCTCATGGCAAGTAAGTATGGACCTCCTGCTGCTAATTCCAGACTCTTCCTGGAATAACAGTTGCTCCAACGATAATTTCTCCAGTCACAGATTATTTTTTAAGTGTTAAACTTCCTCCTCTTCTTGAATTTATACTAATAGAACCTCCACCCCAACTTTGAAGTTAATTCTTGCCAATAAAGACCAGCTCCTTCCCAGGGTCTCTTGTTACTGTCTTGTCATTGCCCCTGTCCTTGACCTAGTCTCTCAACCACCAGCAGGGACATTATGGCCTAGAGCTCTCCCAAACAGGTCTGCGGGCACTACCCCAGGACGAGCTGTCAACTCTGGCCTTCGGGTTCTGTCTTGGGTAAAATGACACTGATATATTCAGGTCATCAGGTCTGCTCCACTAACTAGCTGTCTAATGGAGTTGCTCATTACATGCCGTGAGAAGTTGCAGTTACCCTAACAGGATGGGATTAGTAAACTGCCCCACATAGTTGTTAACTTGATCAGATTTTAGCTCTATAGTTTCCATCCCAGAGAAGCCTCTTAAGATTTATAATGAATGAGAAAGTATGATCCTTAAAGTCAGAGCTAAAGGGGGAAAAAAGTTGTGTGTGAAGCATCTACTGTTCATAGTAGCAGCTGTTTAAATACTTGACAGAATCTTAAAAGGCAATTACAATCCAAGCCTGTACACCACTGAAGAATATGCTTTGTATAATTACAGTATCCCCTAATAACATTGTTGATTCATAAAGAAGAAATAAAGTTTCAACAATGTTAACCATTAATGCAAGTTAATGATTAAGCAAATATATAACCTTAGGACAGCAGATGTGATCAGCTGTCCTGAGTTAATTTTTAGTCTATTATTCATTTGTCAATGGGAAGTTACTATGGCCATCAGTTCAAGGCATGATACATTAAATGCTGTATGTTAACCAGGAAAAGTATTTTGGCTTTCTTGTCATTTTAACTGGATTACAGAAATATAAAATGTTTAAACAAATAAAATTTCTCAAAAATATTTAAATCAATATCTTTTATGCCTTAGCATATAATCTCAAGATACATAGAGCTTTCAGTGAGAACATCCCGTAACCATCCAGTCAGTCCATGCTGAGGGAATATGTGTGTTCAGGACCTATGTCCATAGAATGTAAGTGCTTTTAAAATTTACTTAATGAAATAAAATAGAGAAAGACTGAGATGAGAATTTATGGAGGCTACAAGTAATGTAGATGCCCAGAGAAGGTCTTTAATTTGTTTAATCTTTGCCCTGCTAGGTGTGGTGGCCAATTGTTCATGCCACTGCCAGCTAAAAATAATAAAATCTAACAGTGCCTTTCCTCCCACCACTCCCTCTTCCCCTGAATCCCAATGCATAGACACATAACATACACATCACACAGTCATACACGAGGAAAAGAAAGCCCCTTTTACATATTTCGATGTTTGAAGCCTCAAAGCACTAAAGTGCAGCAGGCCACAGCCCTGGCATTTCCCTCAGGAATGGGTCTGGCAACTACTGGGCCTTCTGTTGGGTCCTTCAAAGAGAAAATGTGATTTCCTGTAGCCCATTACTTATAGTTCATTTTGGAGCTGCGGTCCTCCATCCTGGGTGCAGTGTCATTAAAAGGAGTAAGCTCCTTGGGAATATGCCAGGGAAAGTATCACAACAAGCCTTAACTTGGATATGGGCCAGGCCCAAACACAAAAGCTCCAGCAAAAAACCCCCACAAATCTGCTAAAATCTGCACAAACCCCTAAAATCTGCTCTGTAAACAAACAGGTTACTAAATCCCTGGAAGTCCATTTTAAATACTAGATTAATACAGGCGGTTTATTTTATTATTGTCCCATTTTATAAGCCTTTACACAGGTGTCTAAGATGCCTTATATCTCAAGTTATGGCTTAAAATGGGCCCTATCCTGAATTAATGCACTCTCTATAAAAACCATGTTATAGTCTTTAAAAAAGTCTTATGCATATATATATATATATATATATATAGTGTCTTTCAAATTTCAGTGTAGATGTGAGTAATAGAAATGCCGACTCATTAAAAACATACCTGAGTTCATTAAAAAATATATATAACTGGCTGGGCATGGTGGCTCACACCTGTAATCCTAGCACTCTGGGAGGCCAAGGGGGGAGGATTGCTTGAGCTCCGGAGTTCCAGACCAGCCTGAGCAAGAGCAAGACCCTGTCTCTATTAAAAATAGAAAAATTAGCCAGGTGTCATGGCATGTGCCTACAGTCCTAGCTACTAGGGAGGCTGAGGCAGGAGGATCACTTGAGCCTAGGAGTTTGAGGTTGCTGTGAGCTATGGTGACACCACTGTACTCTACCTGGGGCAACAAGACTCTGTCTCAAAAAAACAATAAGAACAACAACAAAAATGTAAGTATAACTGAGTTCCTAATAGCATATTTGTCATTATTTGTTCTCTAATAATGGATACTAAGAGTATACTTTCTTGTAGGGCTTTGTGAAAATTGGATAATAAATGGAGGTCTTTGTACTGGGAATATTGAGAATCACTGACTTGGACTAAATTCATAAGGATCAAATGACACCAGTTAAACAGGCAAACAGAAATGGACTCAATTTAAATTTAATATTCTTTCTCTTTCACCAAAAAGTAAAAGCTAGGAAATACTGTAAATATGACTTTGGTCAGTCTGAAGGTCACCAAAAGAACACGACTGTAGGGTCCTTAGGAACTGGTGGTTGGTTTCACCCTCAGGCACACAGAACACATACAGTGTGCAGCTGCTCACCAACAGAGCAGCCTCAGGATGACTCTTCATGTGGTCACACTTGGGGCCAAAATTTCCCAATGGAGAGGCAGAAAAAATAGCACTGATAAGTGAAAGGACAATGTTTGAGATTCTAATAAACCTGGGTAGAGCTGTGTGATATGATTTCATCTGTAAACTGGGCTCTACCTCATGTAGTCATCATGAAAATTAAGTGAGATTCTCTAAGAAAAGCATCTAGAACTGCCTTGGAACATGGAAGGTGTTCTGTGTTATTTCCTTATTTCTCCAGATTGTCTCCTAAACTTGCTAATAATAAATTATTAATTATTTTAAGTGCTTTAATTATTATATCTTAAGATTATAATTAAGGAATGTAGTATAATCTAAGAATGCCAACAGTCATTTAGGATTTTGAAAAGTTGGAATCGGATGATAGCTTTCTTAAGTCAGGTATCAATACTTCATCTCATTTACCAGGACCTCTAGGTGGAGGGAAAAAAAACCAACCCATAAGCAGGCATTTCCCTCAGCCCTTCTGGGCTTTACTTTGGGTGCTACGTGGCTTAACCTGGCCACTCCTATTTATGACTATGAGTATGGAACTTCAATCTGCAGCAGGTCCTCTAGCACCATACTATAAATCCTCATAGGAAAATGAAAAGTAGCTTCCGACCAACTAGTTAAGAAAACCTGATCTAGAACCTGTCAACACTTTATCACCCTTTGTTAAGGTGGTATTAAGCCCCAAATTCTAACCCTCTCCATGAATCACATTTCTTTTGCAAACTCCTGCACATACATATGTAATTTAATCTGTTTTATTTATCCCATTACTGTTTCATCAGTTTGATTCACAGGCCCCAATTACTGAACCTAAGAGGGTAGGCTAGAGAAGGGCTTTTTTCCTCTCCTTAAAATTCAATTTTAGTCTTTATGCTATGTAGTAAAACCACTTCACATATTTTAGAACAAGTAGGAGACATAAATAATAAGAGTGTTAAGTGCTATGCACTACATTAAATTCTGGGCAGCAGATATAATTCTGAGCACTGAAAAGAATCATTACTCTGATGTGGAGACATGGAAGAATACAGTGTTCCACTTAGACTCTAGGTCACAAGATCAAAAATTCAGAAAGTTTTGCTATTTAAAGTTTAATAATTCTTTCCTGATACATGTACTACACTTCTTTCCCTAAGGAGTTACTGTAGGGTTTTTATTCTCTGTGGCTGATGGTACAGTATTTTGGGGAGAAAAGAGGTACATTTAATTTAAACATTTTTTTTAAAGCCCTGTTTTTACCCAGTGGACTTCATTTCTCAGTAACCCAAGGAAATTTCCTGTCCCATCAAGTGAGACTCCTTGCCACACTCATACTCGTCTCCTCCTCCTAGCCCCCTCTGAGTTGAAACGCAGCGCTTCCCCTTATCTCCACCCAGCATCCTTTCCCGCTTCCTTACTTACACCGCAGTACTATCTTCAAGGACAGCGGGAGCCCATCTCCTTCACACAGACTTCCCAGAATACCTCCAATTCTTACTCAGAATTCTCTTCTTGAACTGATTAGTCTATTTAATTTATAAATGCTATCTCCCCAAATGAGATTAGATATTCCTCGAGGGCAGGAGCCATTTTTTCTTTTATTATTTTGCACAGAACAGTTCTCTACATCAAGGCACTTAATGAATGCTTATTAAAGTTTGGCCATTTCTCAAATACCATGTGTCTGCAATGTGTTATATGTTGGGAATAAAACAGGGAAATTTACATAGTTCTGCCTCTTTCGGGGTGTTTACATGCAAAGGCCACAAACTTGCAGTAGTGTTTGGCAGGTGTTTTTGTTTGGCTAGTGCAGTGTTTAGACTGCTCGGAATTAGAATATCCCTAAACTGGTCATTCACTCTAGTCCACAGGTCTGTTACCCCCTTGGGTCTGAACACCCATTCAGCTTCCCTAATTCATGTTACCTTCAGCCTCTTGTGAAACACCCTTAATTTTACAACTCTAAATTTATGAGGAATAAATTAATTCTTAAAATACAAAGCTCTCCCCTTATCAGATACTGACTAGAGTTATTTACTACTGCCAAAACGTCCAACATTACAATATTTCTTTACCACCAACTTGGTGCATGTTGTTCACAGTACACTCAGTGTATAGAAAAGAGGCTCCAGTTAGAAAATTCTCAAATCCAAGGGCAGATGGTATATTAATTAATTAGAGAAAGAAAACAGAACTGCTCAGCAACTGTTTTGCTTCCTTAAAGGCAAATTATCTTCAAGCCAGAAAGCATAGAAACCTCATTAAGAACGAACTAAGGTACAAGAAGAAGAGGTCACTTTATGAGAATCCACATCTTCACATTATGGTGAATTCCATTCCAGGGTACCAAGAGAAACTGCAGATGTCAGTTGAGAAATATTCTGACAATCTCCAGAAAAACATGGAGAAGCATGGAGGTCTCAAGAGGCTAGAGACTCAAACGTAATTTTTTAACCCCTGATGTTTTTATTGTATTTTTAATATTCAAAACTAAAGGAAAGAATTTGAATTCCTAGGCTTTACAGACCAGTAAGTTTGACATCAATCTCTGGCAAAATTCAAGACTTAATCATTAAACAGGGGATAATTGGGGGGTAAAAAGATTGGGGATTTCTAGGAACTATCAGTTCACTAAGAATCATTCAGTTTTAAACTAATGTCATTTAATTTTGTGGTATCTCAGGGAATACTCAAGATCTTATTTTTAGCAAGGCATTTGATTAAAATTTTTCTCATCCTTATGGAGAATACTGATCTGTGGACTAGAATCATTTGCTAAATAAGAAAGACAGGGCTGAATCCAGCTAATTCATTAATTTGAGCAATATCTACTGAGGGCCAACTATATTTCCAACCTGTATTGTACCTGGCACTTTCATTACCTTGAGTTTTAACCACCACTCTGGAAGGTAGATGTTATTAACCTCATTTTATTGATATAGAAGTTTCTCAAGGTCACAAAGCTAGTAGGTGTCAGGGCTGGACTCTAAAACGAGGCTCCGAAAATCCAGGGCCATTTCTGCTGTGCCACAGGCTTCTAGATGTGCCACCATGAAAGCAAAATGACCTGTCCCATATATTATCAGTGACTTGAATAGTGAATAAACTCAGCAAATGTGCAGGTGACACAAAACCAGAAAGTAGAATTAACATGATGTATGTCGCAATCAGGACTAAAACAAATCTAACAAACTGGAAATGGGAGGGAGGCTTTAAGTAATACAAGCCAACAGAACGAAAAAGCTCAGATTCAAGAAATGCTTAATTGCATAATAAAACAATTAATAACGCCTACCTTGACAGCAAAGCATGGGCGGTTCGGAAGGGGGCTGAAGTTTTTAGTCAGCTTTGGTGTGTTTACCTCAAAAGCCAATTAAGCAATAGATGATTTTGTTTGAAGATGGGAACTCATTGCATTTCTCACTGTTCTGGTTAGACTGATTTATTGAATTAAATTTTGATCTGAGGATTTTTTAGCACACAGAAGGGTCTTAGATAAGGAAGGAAACAAAACTATTATTTATTGAAGATAACATTTACTGACTTCTAGGCACCTGTACTGAGTACTTTATGAAGATTATTAATTTAATCCTCACAATAACCCAATGGTAGGTAAGAGTATATTCCCATTTTACTGGTGAGGAAACCAAGGCTCAAGGATCTGAAAGGCTATCAAGAGAAGGAGACAAAAATCTTATTTTGTATCACTTTAGACCTTTCATTTAACTATTTCTTGGTCATGGACCCTTTTCAGACTCCGAAAAATTTTAGATCTTTTTTGCAGAAAAATCCTGCTTATAATTTCACAAGTTGGAGGGCTATTGGCAAATTGGACTAATGAGAAAGGTACAAGGAAGCAATTGTCCATTTGGTGTAAACAGGGACTTGCTAACAGAAAGGAGGAATACCTCAAAATGTGAGCTTCCTGTCACTGAAGTATTCAATCAAAATATAGCCGGTCTTTCAGGAAAGTTATATAGGAGATATTAAAATAGATTGGAGGTCGGTCTATGATTTTAAAGTATCTGTTTCCTATAAGATTGCGGGCCTAAATAATTTTTATAATGTGGGCAAAACAAAGTTAAAAACTGAAGTTATTTTTCCAGACCATTCTGCTTGAATATTCAATGTTATTTCCCATCTATTTATGATAGCCGTATCAGGTGCTTGAAAACAACCCAATCCAAAGGAAAAAAGGAACATCCAACTGTTGATCTTGGTGTGATTTATACTTTGCATTAATAAAAGTAGATTCCTTATTCCTCTGAATTCTTATCTTAAAATTTCCCTAAGATAAATACCATACACACTAGATTCTAAAAAGATGGAGTCTTTGATGAGAACATTTACTAGTTTATAATTTTGTTAACCTACTTCTATTAATATGAAGGGTGGGGGGGGTGTTGGTGGCAGACGAGAGACGTTAGAGAAACAACTCCAGCTGTTCTGCTTTGCTTTTCACATCCCTTGGCTAATGGCTGAGGATCTAACCCGTCCGCTCTGCTTTATTTCTTATTTGCATTATTTCGCCTCAAGATTCAGCCTCCCACAGCTCCAACTAGCACGAGAGCTAATACTTTCCCTAACATATGTCATTCAGAGCACAATTCTGACAGCTTGGCGTACAAATAAAATGTTCACAGGCAAATCTTTTACCTGAAAATATTCATTCACTCTTCAGGTAAGAAGCAGGATGAAACTGCAACTCACAATGAAATACCTTTAATCTGGGGGCTCGGAACAAGATGGAAGGAGTAGGGGCTAACTCTTCTCAATTAGGGGGACGGAGCTGTGAGGCTCTATCTAAGGCAGCTGGCCGAGAAATGTCTGCTTTAATTAAAGCGTCCTGTAACTCACAGGTTTCTGCCATTGAAAAATCGAAAAGGCACAGCTGACAAGCAAAGACAGACAGACAGACCGCCCCCACCCCCGAGTCGCCCACTTCCCAGGTGTTCACTTACGCAACACATCGGCGGGGTAGCAGTGCGCCCATCGCACGTCCGGACAGCCGTGGGGGCCGAGGAGGCATCTGGCGCTCGCGGGCGTCAGGCCCTGGGGCGGTCCCCGAAGCTCCCGTAGCGGGCGCTGCCCCGGAAGGGGGCTGCTGGCGTCAGGGTGGGCAGGAGCTGGGGCCGGGCGAGGGCAAAGTGCAGTCCAGCTGCCAGGGCTGCGGCGCCGCCTTCCTGCGGGCGCCCGGGTTAGTCGAGTGGCAGCCTTTGGAGGACGGGGCGTCCTTCGGCGGCGCTCCGGGCTCACGGCCCCTCCTCCCGCCGTCCCCGCCGCGCCAGCAGCGCGCTCCTCGCGGGTTCGCGCCCCGCGCCAGGACGGCCCCGCAGGTGGCAATCAAGGGACGCTGGGCCCCAGGGCGCGCCCTCTGCGGGCGGCACGCGAATTTGCGGCAGTGGAGAGAGAGGTGCCAGGCTCACAACTCACTCAGGGGCGGGGCGGAACTGGGCTGTGAGAGGGGTAGGTCTGCGCTTTCGTCCGCACGCCCATCCCAATACGCCGCTGCCTCCGCGACAGGAACTAGACCCCCCAAAAGTTCAATGGAAGCATAAGCGAGCAAATCGCTTCACTGCCCTGGCCCCTGGCCCCTCATCGGAGCCACCTGGGCTGCGAACTCTCCTGAGCTCTGCCCTGGTAAGGGGAGGAGCTGCTCTCCAAGGCCTCTCCACAGGCGGCGCCTGCCTTGGGGACAGCAGGTGCTGGCCGCGTGCAGGTGAGCTCCGCAGCCTCCCCGCCGCCTTCCCAGCTAAGGGTTCTGGCGCTCGGGGCCAGGCTTAGCAGCCAAACCTGCCTTGACCGCAAACCCCATGCTTTGCAGTTAGGCCAGGGACTCTGCCCTTCCTAACTAGTTTGCACCATGAGTATACACAACAAAAGTGCTTGAAGTTCTTAAACATTTAAAGGATACATCCATTTTGTACTTTTCTATCCAAAGATACTCAAGAATATTTTCCAAGCTTGTTTCTCCTTAAAACATTTCTGAAGACCATTTTCTCACTCTGTAAAGCATTGAACATCACTACCTCGAAACATGGCCATTATTCAGTTACACTTCGCCGCACATTCCATGTGATGCCTGCATCTGCCCAGCACGGTTCCTAGCAATAGAAAAAGTCCCAAGAGAACTACAAAAGAACCATTATGTCCATTGTGTTCTACAATGGATTAGTCAATGCAAAATTCATGCTTGAAGGGAACTTAGTGATAACTTCGTTTGACTCCTTCTCATTACAGATGAGGACGCTGAAGCCCAGAGTCCAACTGAAAAAGTAAACACGAAAAAAACTGGAACCTAAAAAGCTCACAATCTGTACACTAACATATGAGGCTTCGCTCTTTGAAGGCACAGCATAGTAAGGAATAAACCTAGATTGCAGAGGAATTGAGAAACATAGATATACAAAATCTAGCTCAGAATCTTTTAGATTTTAAATGAATCAAGCATTCTTATTTTTTATTGTGCTTAAATTAGCTAAGGTTACTGTTACATACAAACACAGTAGCCCAGAAATGTAATTTTTCTTCATGCTATTGTGATTAATGAAATTGGAGTGGGTACATTTTTTTTTTTTTTTTGAGGCAGAGTCTCACTCTGTTGCCCTGGCTAGCATGAGTGCCATGGCATTAGCCTAGCTCACAGCAACCTCAAACTCCTGGGCTCAAGTGATCCTCCTGCCTCAGCCTCCCGAGTAGCTGGGACTACAGGCATGTGCCACCATGCCTGGCTAATTTTTTCTAAATATTTTTAGTTGTCCAGATAATTTCTATTTTTTTTTTTTT